>PYSQ01000044.1:61798-103488 GCA_003049435.1 Nakataea oryzae | reverse complement strand
GGGGGGGGGTGCTTACACACGCACACGCAAAAAGTATCTACGGACAAAACAAAAAAAGGGATTGGCTGCTATCCTTTCTTTCTCTCCCGGCATCTCTCTCACCTTTTCCTATCTGGGCCTCATTTTGCTTCCGGATTCTGCTTTTGCCGGCGCTCGCTGGGTTAATTTAGGGGGCGGGGGTGGGAGTCACGATTGTTCCCTTTTTTCTCATTGCTCTTCCAGGGGTAACGGTCGACGGCGCAACCATGGCTTCTTTTCATTTCTTGCACAAACTCTCTCAAGGGTGCTGTCTAATACAAAGAAAATTCCCAACTGGACCACGCTGATGCTGCCATTGTCTTTTGGGCGCGAGGCAAGCCTTCCCTTGGCTGGACCTGGGACGGCCTCGTGGGGATTTGCAAACCATCTCGTCTTGTTGCGAGGCGGGTTGACTTGGCCTACGTTTGCTCCCCTGATGGGGCTGACTGGCCTGGCTCTGGATCAGTTTGGCCGCCACGCACACGCACACACACACACACACACATACAGAAGCCTATTTTCCCCGAGATCCATCAACCCTGGATTCTGGGTCTTGTCGGGGCCGAGACCGCTCACGACGGCAGACGTGTGTGATGGCGCCTTCGCCCTTGCCCTTTGCCCGCCCTCGCGCCGCGAATACGCGGCCTTGGTCCAGCCAGGCTACCAACAGCACAGACCCTCTTTTGCCTTTGTCTTTTTTGCTGTCTGTCCTGTCCATCATGCTGCTGAGCGGCAAAAAGAAAGGCATTGAAGGAGTCAAGGAATCGGAATCCAACTGCATGAAGCGAGCGAGTGCGAGGGAGAGAGAGAGAGAGGTGTGTGCGCGCGCGCGTGGAAAAGCAGCGGCGGCCGTGCTTCGATGATAACCAACCTGGAAGATACACAGCTACCCCCGCGCAGCAGGTACCCCTGCGTTCCGCAAAGGCTTAAAAAGACCCGGACGCTAACGATCTCGGGGAGGCGTTGGAAAGAGGAGCCGAATGGGATGGAGGGGGGTGTGAAAGCAAACAAGCCTCCTCTCTTCCCAGTTGGGTGAGCAGGCATCGAGCCGGGCACAGCTGGTAGCCGGTGGGAAGGGATATCCCTCGCCCCTTCACCGAGCAGGCATCAAGGGCCGGTGCCGGTGTCGGCGACGGTCGACGAAAAGCGAGCAGGCATCAGCCCAGCCGAGGCAACGGTCGAGGGTGGGCGATGTACTTCAGTCGGCCCAAAAGGGGGTGTGTGAGGGGTACAAAAACAGGCGGGAATTCCGATGAACCACAGAGGCATGGTTAGAAACAGATTTTCTATCCCGTCTGTGTTGTGCCCTCCTTGGCCCCCTTCACCCTGTCTGATTGGGGATCACCGAGGACGGATGATGGCTCTTCCGATTCCTATTTTATCCTGGGTTTCGTTCTTTTTTCTGCTGTGCTTTCTCTTCCCTATCTTTGATAGCACACCCCAGTCCCGATCCTTGGTGGCACTCCCCAGTCCCCGTCCATCGGACGGATGGTTGCAGGCAGGCTGCAAGCAAGTGTGCAGATGCCCAAAGAGGATAGCCTTGCGCAATCGCGTCCGCACTGACGGAGGCCCGAAGGTATGCATTCCGCGGAGAACAGGCAGCTGACCCCGATGTTAGTCTCTCGGTGATTGCCGGCAACGGCGGGCGGTAACAGTGGCGGAGAGGGAGGCGGAGGGGCGGCCTCCTTGGTTCCGTTCGCGAGGCCAAAACACATGCAGTGTGGAGCTGTGGTTTGGTCGGGGCTGTCGCCAACGGAGCCGATCCTAGACGAGCTGAAAAAGAAGCCAACCTCGATGATGTAATTTTCATTTCCGCCTTTCCCTTCTCTAACGTCTTTCTTGCAAACAGAATCCCGAAAAAGAGGACCCGTCATTTGGACACATCTCTGTCGGTCCGAACCTGTTGCGGGCTTTTGAGAGATGCCGGGGCAGGGAGGAGGAGCGCGGGGGTTCCATTCCATGTTCTCGCTCATCTGCTCGCAAGAGTGAGGGTATCATGTTTCGCGTCGCCTCTTTTGGCAGTAGTGGGAGAGTTGTACCCCCGGTGTTCTCTGTCTGCCGGTGCTCCCGCATACATGTCGACTCTGGGAGTCCCAGGTTGAGACTACTACTCATCGCCTCGGAGATACCTTGAGCGAGGACCAGGGCATGGAGATGAGGTGGGGTAAGGGGGTGGGCGCAACCAAAGACAAAAAGCAAAACCGTAATGGCAACTCAGAGGCGAAGTTTGGCCGCTTGCTGTTGGGGCACAGGTCGCGAGAGCCGATCTGGGCAACAAAGACATGGCAGCCGGACAGTGAGGCAAAAGGGAGCTGCTGCGGCGCACATGTGATTGCCATGCTCGATAGCGGCGAGCCCGACACGGGGAGCGCACTGCGGGGGATGTTAGAGTTGAGTTCTGTCTAGATTATCGCCGTCAGCGGAGGAAGCTGAGCAGGAGGCAGGCATCAAGGTTCAGGTGCAGACAGCGTCCTGCTCTTGGGTCAGCATCAGATGCTTTCTTGCTTGGTCGGGCCCCCTTCCCTGCTGCCGTGGTGTTCCTTGCTGGTGCCTGCTGACCACCAACGACGACGCTGCCTGTTGAACTACACCCGAACTGGTGATCTGGCAGAGCCGGGCGAGCTTGCGGGTGCGGCCATGGCGGTGCTGGCGGCTACGACCACGCCCTCCATGGCAGGGGGCGGGGCCTCTGCACCCGCCCGACGGAGGGACGGGCAGGCAGGGGGGGCTCGTCGGCAGGGGAGGCTGCATAATGCCTGCATGCGCCGTGAGGCATCAGACCGAAGGCGGCACGAGCGGACGGCTTGTGCTGCGCGGAGGGGTGTGTTGCGTGCGCAAAGCTTGCTGCGCTCGGAGGATGGCAGCGGATGCTGGATGCACGCTGGGCCTGGCAAGAATTGCGAGAACTGGCGACACGATGACGACGGCAGGCCTCGATGGCGAGACTCGTCAACCGCGGAGGCTGGCTTGACTGGCTTGATCGGAAGTGGCGATGGTCCTGCGAGGTGGGAACGGGGAGCCGAATCGGGTCGGGTTGCATCCTTCCCAAACGGGGTTCCCGGTTAGGCAGGACCATGGAGAGGCAGGAGAAGCTCCAGTGATGGAAGGAAGGCGGGAGGGAGGGCAGCTAAGGGAGCCATGGCCGGCCCGAGCCACACCCGCAGCTGAGGGTGGGAGCGAAGAAGACTCGCCGCTGTGCCACCCCGCAACATATTGGCGCTCCATGGTCACCCGAGGCGCCCTCGCGTACACGGCCAGCCAGTCCATAGCGCGCGTTGCCTTGGCTGATCCGCACCCGCCACTCCTCAATGCTGGCTGCCTACCGTGGCAAGGCGGCAAGGGATAGACGTGACCATCACAAGCAATTGCCGCGTTCTGGAGCTGGCCAGATCCTGCAAGGGAGCCAAAGAGCGGGGAACAACGCCCAGCAATTGGCGTCCGGTCGGCGCGCGCTGCCATCGAAACGCTGCATGCATCTCGTGCCAGTGCCGCGCTTCCCTTTCGAATCCATCTACACGGCATCCGAGATTGCCTGGCTGGCTGCCGCGCTGAGTATAACCTGAGATGATCCCTTACCATTACACCCACCAACCAATCCCGTGTGCTTCAGCTCCGCCCTGCAGGTGGGCGAAGATGTGCTGATTTCTGGCTAGCGGTGCGGCTACAGCGGCTGCTTTCGTGGCTGCTGGTCGCCATCCACGATTAAGCGTCCCTGTGATGCCCCATATGCGGTATGGGCCCCTGCCTGGCGGTCCTGACGCCCTGGGGGGCAACGACGCTGTTGCATCATGGCTGGGGCAGTGGGTCAATGCCACGCACCCTTGCGCCAGCAAAGTCCCGCGATTGAAACAAAGGGAGACAAACCCCCCCCACGGGCCAATGACAGCTTCCCGACCGTTCCGGCAAATTTGGACCGCGATAGTTGTCCATAGATAGTCCATAAAGGGACCCCGCGCCGTCGTTTGTCAACACGATGAGCGAGGGAGACGTTCACAGTTCAAGAATGGCGGCGAGCCTCATGCTGGCCGCGGCCGGTGTTGCCCTGTTCTGGGCCGTTAGCCTCGTCTCGGGGCTGCTGGCCAACATCGCCAAAGCGAAGCAGACGAATCTACGCTACCTCGTCGTCTGTAAGTCGGCTTCGAAATGGCAGACTACGGCACGGGTAGCATATGAAACGCTTTCTGACCCCCCTTCTATCCAGTCTGCCCGCCCGACCACTACGGCTGGTACGAGATCCAGAAGCTGGTCTTGCCCATCATGAGGATGGTAATGCCGGCATCGTGGTGGGACAACTGGCTCTTGTAAGTGTGGCGCGCCCCTCACCTCCCGCGCTGCCGTGTCTCTCAAGGTGCCTGGCCAACAAGAATCGCACCGGAACCAGCGTCATGAAGAGAGACTGGTCATTCCACAACGGCCAGAGGCCCTGGGACCGGCTGGGCGAGTGCTTCCTGGTCGTGTCTCCGTCGTCCGTGTACTTCTACACGCGCAGCCCAGACGTGATCCAGCAAATCACGAGCCGGCGCGACGACTTCACAAAGCCCACCCACCTCTACCGCCTGCTGGCCCGCTACGGCGACAACGTGCTCACGACCGAGGGCGCCGTCTGGCGCATGCACCGGCGTGCCACGAGTACAATCTTCAGCGAGAGGCTGGCCGCCAGCACGTTTGCCGAGGCCGTCCGCCAGGCTCGCGCCATGGTCGGGCACTGGGAAAGGAGCAACGACAGCGACGACGACGGCAGGACTGTCCACGACCTGGCCGGTGACGTTATGAGGCTGACCCTCAACGTCTTTGGCTCCGTCGGCTTTGGCATGCACTTTCCCTGGCCGGGCGAGCCGCCTTCCAAGGACGCCGATCCCAGCACGCTCAAGTATACGACCATCAAGCCGACGAGCAAGCACACAATGACGTTGCCCAGGTCCCTGGAGGCTGTCCTGCACCAGATCCTGACCCTGGTGATATTTCCCGGCTGGTTGTTGCGTAAGCCAAGCCCCTGTCCTTCCCTGCGTTGCATGGCCAGAAAAGCGACAATGAGCATCGCCGGTAGAAATGTGTGCTGACACAAAACCACAGGGGTACTCCCGTTCGGCTGGGCCAAGACGGCGTTCAACGCCGATACCAGTTACAAACACCACATGGCTGAGCTCCTACGCCAAAGGAAGCAGGAGCTGATCAAGCCCTCAAGCGACGACAGCGTAAAAGGCCAAGCGAAACCCGGAGAAGACATCATAAGCTCCCTCCTGAAAGTGTTCAACACCACCAGCAGCGGCGAAAAGCCTAACAGCACCCCACTATCAGACACCGACATCATTGGCAACGCATTCATCCTGATCCTGGCTGGACACGAAACGTCGGGCGACGTGCTGCACTTTGCCCTGCTCTACCTGGCCCTGCACCCGGCGGCCCAGCGTGCGCTGCAGGCCGACTTGGACCGCATCATGCCGCACAAGGAGCAGCAACCGTCGTGGGAGCAGGCCAGCGAGCTGCTCGCGTCCATGCCGGGCGCCGTCGTCAACGAGACGATGCGCACCATACCGCCCGTCGTGCACATCCCCAAGCTCGCGGCCGGCGACCAGCCGCTGATGATTGACGGTAGAGAGTGCATGATCCCCGCCGAGACCGTCGTGCAGATCGTCGCCGTGGCCGTGCACCGGCACCCCCGCTACTGGCCACCTCCTCCTGAGAAAGCCGGCAAGGGTGGCGCGGTGTCCGATGTTGACGAATGGAAGCCCGAGCGATGGTTCCGCCCCAGTACCAACACCAACACTACCAACGAACACGACGACAGCAGCAGCAACAATGAGGACAGGGACATGGACATAGAGACGGACAAGAACGCCCCGGCGTCAACGCTGACCTTCCGGCCCGCCCGCGGCGCCTTCGTGCCCTTCTCGGACGGCGCCCGCAGCTGCCTGGGCCGGCGCATGGCGCAGGTCGAGATGGTGGCGTCGCTGGCGGCGCTGCTGCGCACTCACAGCGTCGAGCTGGCCGTGGACGACCTCGCCAGCCGCGAAGAGGTGGACGGCATGGACGCGGTGCAGCGCAGGGAGCTGTACGGCCGCGCCAGCGAGCGCGCGCGCCGCGTCATCGGCCAAGCGTACACGTTGCTGACGCTCAGCCTGCAGGATGGGGATCACGTGCCTGTCCGGTTCGTGCCGAGGGGTCGGGAGCGCTTCGTTGGGGTCGTTTGACGTATGTCCGCGTAACTCTCGTCTCGGGTGTGTGCCTTGAGTTCTTGATTTTGGCGAGATATCCAATATTGCGACAGGGCACCCAGAGTGCCGGGAGGAGTCACGAAATGGGCCTTGTTGCCGAGGGTTGACAGAAAGAGGCAGAGTGTATTCTCACGCGGACCAAACCTGCAAATATCCTGTTGTCCTCAAGTTCGTGACCAACAACCAGAAGAACATGGTCGTCTCATTGAGGCTGACACTGCCAACCACCCATGTGACCATTCATCAAGCGGCCAGAGCTCCGAACCACAACCTATCCAGGTCCCGTTACCCTCCCGACCCAAACACAAGGGTAAGCAAGAAAGCCACCCACCCAAAAGCAAGTAACGCACGCGACCAAAAACAAACCCAACCGCAAACAAGACTGTGAAGAATGGGAACACAGAATGCCCAAAGCGCTGAAGGTTCCTAAAGATTGGAGCTAAGACGAGAAGGGACAAGTCCAGAAAAAAAGCACATTGTAGAAATCATGTGCAACATCAGATGGCCACCACCCAAGCAACAAAATCCAGCTTGATGCCGACTGACAGAGACGCAACACTAAAATAAACATTCCCTGGCGCGTGCCGCGCAGAAGAGAGACGGATACATCGTCTTCCAATGACGGGCTCTCACAGCACAAAACAAACGGGGGACGTGAGGCAAGATTTGAACAAGAAAGAAAGAAAAAAAGGAGGTATCAGGCGCAAAGTGACAAGCTCGGAGACCCACGACTCCCAAAACGCCAGGGTGAGAAACGAACAAGGATATGTGTCAAGTCAGGGGGCGAAAAACAAAGGGGGGAGGGGGAGGGCGAGCAACGACGAAAGCGACGCCGCTCCAGAAAAGTAAAAGGAGGAATAAAAAAAAAAGCAAATACGAGGCCACACTGTTCTTTTTTTTTTTTCTTTTTCTTTGTCTGCGTCTACTTCCTCAAGACGGCGTCGTACATGGCCATCAGGCCCGTGACGCCGCAGCCGACGATGGCGCCCTTCCAGCCGCCGTAGAGGGCCGAGTTTATGCGGGCGACGGACAGCTGGTCGACCCAGCCGCCAAAGGTGACGCCCTGCGCGTAGACGACGTAGGTGAGCAGGGCCTTGACGACGCTGTAGGTGAGCGGGTCGACGGGGTACTCGGCCCCGTCGCCGGGCCCGGTGACGCCGCGGGGCCGGCCGCGCGTGGCGACCCCTGGGACGTGGTGGCGGCCACTGCCACCTCCGCCACCGCCATTGCTGCTGCTGCTGCTGCTGCTTCTGCTGCTGCTGTTGGCGGCGCTCAGGTTGAAAAAGTAGCCGGCGAGGGCGGGCACGACGGCGCTGGTGGCGGCCCACAGCAGGGCGGGGCTCCAGAAGGAGGCGGACAGGAGGAGGAACATGTCGGGCACGTGCACGGGCCGGTCCTGGGCGAGGCCGAGGGCGGGCACGGCGGGCACGGTGAAGGCATAGCGGTCGGCCAGCAGCTCCGGGCGCAGCCGGTAGAGTTCAAAGGCCGAGACGAGCAGGACGACCGAGGTGACGGTCGAGAGCGACTCGCGCGCCGCGCGCGTGGCATCGCCGACGCCCGAGTCGGCGTAGAGCGAGGCCACGCGCCGGCGCACCACGAGCGTGCCGCGGTCCACGGCCTCGGCCACGTCGGCCGGCGTCGCGGGGAGCGGGATGCGCGAGGCGAGCGACAGCGCGCGCGCCGGCGTGCGCACCAGCGCGCCCGTCGTCGTGGCGGGGGCGGCAGGGGCGGCGGTGGTGGGCGACGATGATGGCTCCTCGTCGCTGCTGCTTTGGATGCGCGCTCTTTTGTCAGCCGTGCGCTTTTGTTGTTTTGTGGTCCTTGTCCTGGTGGCGCGCGCCCCGCCCGCGGGAAGAGGAGCAACGGTGACAACAACAATAACAACAACAGCATCAACAACAGGCTACTCACGTCGCGGCGACAATCTCGTCGGGTATCTTGGTGGTGCGGCGCTTGACGAGCTTGAGCTCGGGCGCCTCCCTCTTGACGGGCGACCCCAGGCCGCGGGTGCGGGTGGGCAGGGTGTAGTAGGGGCTGAGCCTGGGGTCTTGGGACAGCTTGTCGGCGTTCTCGGTCAGGTACTCGTCCAGCGTCGCTTCGAGGTCCTTCCTAAGCCCATCGTAGCTGTTTTTGCGAAGGCCGGCGCGTTAGCAAAAAAAGGGACGACGGGAGCGAGCGCGCACGCATCGGCGGGGTTGAGCGGGCCACGGGCTCTGCGATGATGCGATGCGATGCGATGCTATGCGCCGCGATGCGATGCGATGCGACCAACACCCAGACATCGTGGACCCCTCGCAGTCGCAGTCGCAGTCGCGTCGCGCGTCCTACCAGAGAACGGGGGGATGTGCACGTACTTCTTCAGGCCGATGTGCTCGGCCAGGTCGATCAGTTCTGCCTTGCGCAGCGAGCGCAGCCATGCGTTGGCCATTGTTGATAAATCCGCCCTGTGCGCGTGCGCCTGGAGGTGGACTGTATTTTTTTTTGTTGTTGTGTCGAGCGTTCTCTTGGCTGCGGTCGCGCCTGCGATTTCTGTTGTTTCCGCTTTTCACTTCGGATGGACTCTTTGCCTAAAAGCAAACAAACAAACAACAGCCGTTCTGGGCCTGGAGCTTTGTTGCGCGCGCGATTACGTTGGTGGTGCGCAGAGGGGCGGCAGGCAGGCAGGCAGAGCTTGGAAGCTTTGGCCAGAATGGAGAAAAGCAACGAGACAGGCGTCGGGAGAGAGGGGTGGTTGTCTGGGGTCTGGCGCCGACCGTGCAGTAGCGGGACGTGTGGGTGATTTGTTGTTTGTTATGATTGCCAGGCCCCACCCCCCGTGCGCTCGCTTGCTCAATAAGGGGGGGGGCCGAGTAATGCGGGCGCTGTTAGGAGGGTACGCGTGACTCTGCGCCCCGCCCGCGCCGTGATTGGGCCGCTTGGCCGCCCGCCACGTCGCACCGCACCCCAATCAGGCCATGGGACGGTTCCTCCCTAACACCCGTCACCCCCAGCCTGGCCTGGCCTGCAATATTTTCCCGAATCAGCCAGCGGGGGCCCCCTCCACAACCCATCGACCTGCGCCTGCACATCACACCCGCAAGTTCATGCATTCACTTTGCTGGGGTTGCCGGGGTTGCCAGGATCAGCGGCGAGCCCGTGCTGGAGCCAAGCAGCTCGGGAGTGTGAAAAAGGCAATCTGGATTACACGGCGGGCCGAGGTGAATCATTCAAGATATTGCAGCGACGAGGTGCAAACACCTGAAAGGCGGGACAATGTAGGAGGAATACTGTTCAGAGACGGATGCGAGCTCGCTTTGGGACACTCCTCGTTGCCAAGAATGCTGCTCGCGGAGAGCAGGCGCTGAGACTGAAAAGCATCCTGGGCATCAACCCAAAAGTCTCTAGGCTGTAGAGGTGCGACATCGCCATGTTGTTTCGGGGAATTTAGCTGCCATTGCCGTCTTACCGTCTAATCACATCAACCCACACCTCACTTCCTATACGGCCATCTAAAAGCGCATCAAAACAAAAAATGACGCAGCGCAAGCTCGAAATCCCCGTCTTCTCCCCCTCGGCCGCAAGGGCCGCAGCAGCCCAGGGCGCGCACCGCATCGAGCTCAACGCCGCGGGCTCGTACCCGGCCGGCGGCCTGACCCCGAGCCTCGGCGAGCTGGCCGACCTCCTGCGCCGGCCCACCGCCGCCCCGCGCGTTCCCGTCCGCGTCATGATCCGGCCGCGGGGCGCTCCACATTCGGGAGGCAAGGGGGAACAGCAGCAGCAGGGGCCCGACTTTGTCTACACGGACGCCGAGCTCGCCGACATGCAGGCCTCCGTGTCCGCCTTCAAGGCCTCGGGCCTGCTGGACGCCGCGGCCGGGGACGGCTTTGTGTTTGGGGTGCTCCTGCCGCGCCCGGCCGCCGCCGCCGCCAACAGCAGCAGCGGCCTTGTCGTCGACGTGGCGCGCAATAGGGCCCTCGTCGAGCTGGCCCGCCCCTTCCCGTGCGTCTTCCACCGCGCCTTTGACGACCTGGTTGCCGCTGATGCTGCTGCTTCACCGTGCCCCACCGACCCGGCGGGGACGGCAGCAGCGCCAGACGCCATCTCCGCCGCGCTCGAGGCCGTGATATCCTGTGGCTTCGCCGGCATCTTGACGTCGGGCGGGCCGGGCCGGGCGCCCGACGAGAACAACGCCAGGGCCCTGGGGCGCATCGTGGACCTGGCCGCGGGGCGCATACAGATCATTGTGGGCGGCGGGGTGCGGAGCGGGAACGTCGGCCGGCTGGCTAGTGCCCTCGGGGGCGCGCAGTGGTTTCACTCGTCTTGCTTGACGGGTGGCGGCGGAGAAGGCATTGATGAGGAAGAGGTAGTGGCTACGATCAAGGCTCTGGCCTCGCATGGGTAAGCCTGATATGACAGCGAGCCAAAAGCCGGAGGATGTCTGGGCAGTTATAACAGATATCACATATCTCGAGAAAAAGAAACCCCCAACATCACCTTGAAAGAAAACCCAAGAGGCGGCTTTTGACAAAACAACTTCATTAAACATTCCAGGGTCATCCGTCTATACATGGGTCTCATTACATGCTCTTTGGAACACGCGTGATCTTTGTACACTAGCGCTAGATAGCTGCCGACACCAAGCCGCTAAAACCTCAGTGCTTCGACGTAGCACACCGGGTCTTGTTGGTGGGCTGGCCGAGGCCAAGGCACTCGGCAATCTTGTAAAAGACGTCAACATTGCCATAGGTGCCGCCAAAGGTCTCCTGGCAAGGGCCCATGGCATACACGGGCACGTCGGTCAGGGAGTGGACGCCCTGGGCCTCGTTGGTGGGCAGGGTGCCGTTGATGACGAAGCCGGTCGGGCTGTCGAGCGGGTTGGCGTACATGTCGTTGGTCGGCAGGCCCGAGGCGTTGACGGCCGGCACGCGGGGCGACGGGTGCACCTTGTAGCTGTCGCGGTGGTCCGGGGCGGCCCCGAAGCCCGAGGCGATGACGTAGCGCGGCGACCAGTTGAGCGGGAAGTTGGGCCCCGTGTTGTAGCTCACGCCCGGAGCCTCGACCTGGTACAGCGACTTGCCCGACCTCTCGTAGACGCCCACGGCCGAGCGCTTCTCGCGGTCCGTCTTCTTGGACTCCATGTACTTGGTGTCTGCGCTGCCAAAGACCTGTGCGATGGTGTGTCTGTCAGCAATTCCATCTACACGTTGCTCACACAGCGCTTGTCAAACAGATCGGCAGAAACACTCACATCGAATCCGTGGCCGTGGTCGGCAGAAACGACAACCAAGGTGTCCTTCAGAATGTCGAGCTCCTCCAGCTTCTTGACCGTGGCCCGGACCGTGTCGTCGAGCTCGAGCAGGTCGCCCAGGGCGCGGTCGTAGTCGAGCGCGTGCATCTGCTTGTCGATGGACGCGGCCTCGCTCATCAGGAAGAAGCCCTTGTCGCCGCCGCGCGTGTGCAGCACGTCAATGGCCTTGAGGGTCATCTCCTTGAGGCCGGGAAGGTCCGTGGCGGGGCCGCGGGCGCCGGTGGGGTCGTTGTTGAGCTTGCCGATGTTCTCGGTGAAGACGTTGCGGTCCAGCCAGACGGGCAGGTTGGAGCGGCAGAAGATGCCCAGGGTCTTGGCGTCCTTGGGGGTCGCGGCCAGCGACGTCTTGTTGTGGCTGATGGTGTAGCCCTTGCTGGCGAACTCGGCGTAGTAGTCCTTGCCCTTGTACGAGCCGGACCCAGGCAGGAACTGCTCGGCGCCGCCACCGAGGTAGACGTCGGGGCCGCCGTGGTTGGGCCACGAGTAGTTGGTCACGCCGTTCAGGGCCTGGTCGATGAGCGAGCCGTAGGCGGCGCGGGACCGGGTGTGCGCGGTGAGGGCGGTCGGGGTGGCATCGGCGACGAAGGCGGTCGAGACGGCACCCCACGCCGAGCCCCAGACGCGCTTCAGCAGCTCGACGATGGTCTCGACCTTGGGGTCATCAAAGGCGTCGGGCGAGCTGTCAGCGTAGACGCCCATGGCGTTGACCGTCGACTTGTGGCCGCTGTAGAGGGCGCTTGCCGAGTTTGCCGAGTCGGTGATGTACGTGTCGATCGAGTGCGTCATCTGGTGGCCGACGACGGGGAACTTGTCGAGCTGCAGCAGGCTCTGGTATTTGCCGTTGATGCTCTTGTGGCCGAGCAGGCGAGCGGCCGTGATCATATTGGTGGTCATGCCGTCGCCGATGAAGAAGATGACGTTCTTGGCCCTCTTCTCGGTGGCCAGCGGCCGGACCGTCCAGGTGGCGGTCGTGACGCGGTCGTTGTAGTACTTGAGCGTCACGTTGTAGACGCCGGGCTCGTAGATGGCAACGCGGCGGTAGGCCTTGGAGGCGACATTGACGACCGAAGGCGTCTTTGCTTCCTGGGCAAAGAGATCCTCGAACCAGCTGAACGTCCACTTCTCCATCTCGGGCTCCGTGGTGCGGTTGAAGTACTGCGCCACGCTCTTGCCG
Source organism: Nakataea oryzae (assembly GCA_003049435.1). NCBI lineage: Eukaryota > Fungi > Ascomycota > Sordariomycetes > Magnaporthales > Magnaporthaceae > Nakataea > Nakataea oryzae. The sequence continues at coordinate 90,794 of PYSQ01000044.1, read as the reverse complement.
CCGCCGCCGCCGCCCTGCTTCTCGATCTCGACGGTGAAGGCCTCGTCGGGCACACCACCGTTGAAGGCCTCGGAGCCGTTGACGGGAGCGTGGATCTCGAACCGGATGTCAAACTGCTGGCCCGGCAGAAAGTCGCTCTGGTCGGGAGGCAGGATGCAGCCGAGGTCGGGGCATGTGCCGAGGCGCTGGAACGTCTGGCCAGTGGCCACGGGCAGCAGCAGCAGCAGCGCCGCCGCCGCCGTGGCCGAGATGCTCACGCGGGACAGCATCTTTCTCTTCTTGTTGCTCTGAAGCTCGCTCAAGGCTCACGTTGCGGTGAGCCGGGCAAGGTCTGGAGGCAATGAGGGGGGGAAAAGCAAGAGAAAGAGGCGGAGAGCAGAGGGCTATCGTGTAGTCGCCGCACTCGAGAAGATTGTCGTCCCATCACTGCCTACTTATGTTTGACGCGCCGCAGGGTCGCAGCTGCAACGCCAGCCCGACTGCATGTCGTGCTGCTCGGCTGGCTACCGAGTCAATAATTTTATTCGATGGATCCGTCCTGTCTCCCCCACGATGCAGGCAGGTCGCAATGCATGATGGGATGATCCATGACGTTCCTGAGATGTTGACTAAAGAATGGGGTGGATGGGCTCGACTGCCCGTCCCATTGGTTGCCGACGGCTCGCAGCCGTGGCGCGCCTTCGGGGGGTTCCAGGGCGGGAGGCAACGGACGGAGCGGCTGGGGCAGGCGAGGTGCAGCCGGCAAGCCCAGCGTGCGTCGAAAAGCCACTCAACAGCAACACAAGAGGCACGTGTCTGCCAGGCACCGTGGCCAGGGCTGAGCAAGCGCACGCCGAGGGCCCAGCCTCCCGCAGTCCCACTTGGCCAGGCTCTTCGTTGGTGGCCGGGTCGGCGGCGGACGAGGTCTAGACGGGCAGCCCCAGGGGTCCAGGCGGGGTCTGGGGGGACCTCTCCTGTCCGGATCGGGGAGGAGGAAAGAAAGAGGAGAAAGAGGAGGTAGGGGATGGGCCTGCCACGCGACCTGGCTTCCACAGCGCGGGCGAGCCGTGGTGGTGGCCAGCATATCTGCAAGGCAACGATCCCTGTGTGCGGTTGATAACCATGCGTCGATGGAGGAAGGAGCGGCACGCAATGTCAAGGGCTTTTCATTGGGAGGATCAGGAACGTGGTGGGATGCAGGCGCTTGATTGGCCTGTCTGGGGCGGCCCAAAGCTTAAGTTGATTTCGAGGGTGGCACCCACGCGCAGCAGGCAGTACGGGGGAAAAGGCCGTGCCCACGCGTGCCTTCCCTTTTCCGCTCTTCTGTCGCCTTTGTATTCTAGGTGAAGCCAATGGTTGAGGCCCATCATGCATCTGCCACTTTCAAAGAATCAACGTTGGTTGTTCCGTGCGCAATTGGCGGGCTTCGGCCCGTGTACTTGCCCTTCCCAACAGCTCACGTGCTGGTCTGATTCGAGGCCCCGAGCCCGGCAGTGTCCAGTGATAGCCCCTGTAAAACCACCCTAAAGAAGCATCAAGCAGACAAGGCGGCCTTTGCACTCGGGCTGCTCACCGCACTCGGTGATAGCGTCAGCCGCAAAAAGGCACGTCTGGGACAAATTGACGTCATTTTCAACAACTGCAGGTACATTTGAGGCCCTTGCTTTCGCGCGCACATCCAATGTTTGTGTTCCCACAGACCGACCGGCTCTGGCCAATGGCTGGACAGCCGTGAATCAGGACAGGGGCGGCCAAACATGCAAGTCCGATGCGACGGTATGTCTCGGTCGCTGTGCTGCGCTGGTGAGGGGTCGACCGAGCGATAAACCCGCACCCTTCTGTGCGCGCCGACACGCGTCACGACCAACACACACAGACACCTCACCTGTTGCAGTCGCAGTGTTTATCCCCCGACCTACCCAGCAAAGATGGCAGCGGCAACAGCAGCGCCCGTCGGCGAGACGACGGAGCTGAGCAAGCAATACGACACCCCTATGGGGCTGGCGCACACCACGATGCAGGCGCTCAAGGACCGCATCAAGCTCCACTACGATCTGGCGAGCGACTACTACCTCAGCCTCTGGGGAGAGCACATTCATCATGGCTACTGGCCGACGGAGGAGAGCAAAGCCACCATGACCAAGGAGGCCGCCCAGGTCAACCTGATCAACCTGCTTCTCGACATCTCCAAGGTGCAGCCGGGCTCCCACGTGCTCGACGTCGGCTGCGGCATCGGCGGCACGTCGCGCCACCTCGCCTCGCAGCTGGGCTGCACCGTCACCGGCATCACCATCTCGGGCAAGCAGGTCGAGATCGCCACGCGGCTGACGGCCGCCGCCGCCGCCGAGGCCGAGAGCAAGGATGGCGCCGCCGCAAAGGAGAGTGCCGCCGCCGCCCCTGACGCCGACGGCTTCTTCTCCCTCGGCAAGGGCAAGGTCCGCTTCATCGAGCTGGACGCCGAGAAGATGGGCGGCCGCTTCCCCGGCGACTTTGACGCCGTCTGGATCAGCGAGGCCCTGAGCCACTTCCCCGACAAGGCGCTTTTCTTCCGCAACGCGCAGGCTGTGCTCAAGCCGGGCGGCCGCCTCGTCCTGGCCGACTGGTTCAAGGCCGAGGAGCTCGGGAGCCAGGGCTTCGAGAACGACATCAAGCCCATCGAGGACGGCATGCTTCTCCCGCCCCTCTGCACCCAGCCCCAGTACGTCGAGATGGCCACGTCGGCCGGGCTGGGTGTCTTGACCGCCCCCAAGGACATCAGCAAGGAGGTTAGCGCGACTTGGTAAGTCGCTCCTATTTGTTACGCAAACAAGTAGCCCCCCCCTGCGCTTGACTCTACCTGAGAGCTGACGCGTATTTCAGGGATATCACCTGGTCGCTGATCCAGAAGCCGTCGCTCTGGGCGTTTGCCCTCAGCCAGGGCCGCGATGGTGTTGCGTTTCTGCAGTCGTTCCGCGCCATGAGGCGAGGCTACGCGAACGGCAACTTCAGGTATGCCGTGATGGCATTCCAGAAGCAGGTGTAGATGGCTGCATAGGAAGCGGGCATCAGGGGGGAAATTGTACATACCCAGAGAGATATGGGGTGGCTGCCCCCGGACCAGCCTTGCCGGTATAGAGCGTCACAGCCAACAGTCGGGCTGTGCTCACATCGTCCTGTTGCCTTGCCTGATCGTGGTAGACATAACGTGCCTCGCCGAGTTCTGCCTGCCATAGCATCTGCAGAATGTAGACACAAGAAAACACATGATGTCAGCCAGGGGAGGCTAAGAATCCGCCAGTGGTCGCGTGCCGTTCTCGGCAGCTGTGGTCGGCGGCGATGTCGACGGCCTCCAACTGCTGGGGTTGCAAGACAGCGCAACGGCACAGCAAGATTGGCAAGACGCTTCCATGCGGGTGGGATTGCGGCGCGTGTTTTGGTTTAAGCATATACCTGCCTCGGGGATTGCGGCGTCAGCTCTCCTGCTTGCCGCTGACATCAACCTTTGCCCGCCCGCCTGCGGTCTGACACCACCACCCCAACAGCAACGACGAAGGCCGGGGGACCAATCAGGGGCGGCTGCAATGCCCTCCCGCCAATCTGCCGAGTGGGCTGCTGAAAAAAAGTAGCGGGTTCAGCTCCAACGCGGCCGTGCCGCTTTCCTCCTTCACCCAAGTTTTCTGTGTCGGCTGCCCTTTTTTTTGCCTGCGCGCGCAGCTCTCTGCAGGTCTCACTTCTCTCTCCACACATCTCACCACCGCCATTCTCAGTGCATCCTGCACGCTTTCTTTTCCAGCTGCCGGGGCTGTGCCTCACCGGGAAGCCACCCACCACCAGCCTTCCTCTCCATTTCCCCCCTCTCCACTTTGTCCAGAGATGGTGCCAACAAGCAGCAGCGCACCCTGCACAGCCTGGCAGCCGACCCCAGAATCCCCGTTTCAAGTTGATGCCGGGCAAGATGGTGCCAGAGAGGGCTAGTCTGGCCCGCGAGTGCTACCGGCGGCGGCAGCCCGCCCACCTCAATACGATGCTCGCTGTCGTTGTCATTGTTGTTGTTGTTGTTGTTGTTGTTGTTGTTCTCGCCGTAGCTGTCGCTGTCGCTGTCGCTGCCACTTGTTCGATGGATCGTAGTCCGGGACAAGGTCATTACATTCAACATACACAATCTCTCTGGGAGCAAGCAGCGCAGGACTGCGGGTGGCTGGCTGTTGGCGCACCAGCTCACATGGCCGTTGACGCTCGAGTGAGCAGCGCAGCCTTTTTGGCGGAGGCACAGCAATCCCAACTACTGCCGGCAGCCGTCGTTTTCTGCCTCGCCTCCATGCAGGGAAATTCCAGACTCCGCATCCCTTCTGGCTGTTGGCCGCTGCTTCCTTTTGCTGGCCTCCGCCAATCCTTTTTCGGTCGCTGTCCTTGAAGCCGGGCTTTCCATTGGACAGAATCCACGCTTGCGCAATCCTTGTGATCGTTTCCTCTGCCAGATTTCAACGGCGTTGAGTTTCTTTTTTCTTTTTCCCTTTATTTAGAAACTTGATATGGCCAACGCCAACGCCAACGCCAACGACAAGCCTTACCAGGCGGCCGCGGCTTTGGCCATGGGGCTAGCACAGCTGTCCGCACCAGGTGCGCATCTCGTACATCTCCGTTGCCAAGCCCACCTCGTCATCAGCCCTAAGGCCTTAGGGGTCGCCTGTCTGCCGTCCGTCCATTGATTGGACAACCCTCGGCCTAGCTCCCATAATTTTCCATGGCATCTCGCCATGGCGGGATGCGACGGTCGCCGGCCCAAAGCTTAGACACGTAGGCCGCTGTTGCCATTCACTAGAGCGGCAACGTTGCTGTGGCCAACGACCTGAACGCTCCTCGCGGAAGCCGCAAAGAGGCATCAGGAGACGGACAGTGCTGCAAATAGCCCCCAAAGAAATTCGCACCGTCGAAATTCCACCCGCATATCCATCGGAGCCTGGGGGAATGGCCAGCTGCATCGTGGCGGCGCGGTCAGCCTCTCCCAGTGGTGGCATAGGCCGCCCTCTCTCCACATGTAATCCGCTACCGGCAGAAATCTGACATGCTCTTTTCTCGCTTCCCTTCTCGGCTCTGTACCCGCTCGCGGGGCTCCCTTTGCGGCAGAGGTGTGGGTGGTATTCGTCTCCCCGGGTATTATCCGCAGACGTTTTCTGGGCTGCCTCTTTCTCTCTCTCTCTCTCGGGCGCTCCCTTGCATCCGCTCAGCCTGGCGTCGATGCTGCCTACCTTTGCCCGCCTGCGAGAGGAGGGCTTTACGCGGCGTCGCAGCAGCCCGGAATGAGCTGAACAGCCAAGCCCAGATACCTCGACCATAGTCGGTCGGTATACTGCATGACCATCTGATCTTGCTTGCTGCTTCCGCCTCTTTCTCTCTCCCTCTTCCTCTGCCTCGCTGGCCAGCCTGCATGTGCATGGGCGCTGCCCGGCCGGCGCGGAAGCATCCCTCGGTGTGGTTGCCGTCGTCTTCGTGTTGAGTCCCCACCCCTCCCCGATGGTCGGTAGAGCCCATGCAATGCCACCACGGCTAGCCCGGCGGGAGAGAGAGAGGGAAGAGCTTGCTCAGCCTCTTGGGCTGCCATGTTTTCCGTTGCCGGCGCCATGCGGGGAGGCGGTGGTGGTATTGTGGTGTGGTGGTGAGCTGGCTGGCCTGCTCCCAGCTGGTACCTAGCCCCACGCCGTCGAGGCTTACACGAGATTCCTTCACCCTCCCTCGAGACTTTGCTCCGCCGCACCCCCCATGGCACGTTGCAGCAGCAGGAGGCCGGACGAGCAGAGGCAGGAGGACTTGGCTGGCTGAGATGGTGGAAGCCAAGGTATCGTTCAGGCCTCCTTTCGTGTATATAAGTGAGGTGATACCCTCGCCATCTGTCGGATATCTTTTTTCCCATCTCCATCCTCATCAGCATCCTCAACAGCCTTCTCTCACTCACAACAACAACAAAAACAACCATCTACCTTCGCTCACACTTCCACAACATCCACCAACCTCTTACCATCGCTTCTTGAGCAAAACACAACCAACTAAACTCACAACCACTCCTCGGCAAACACCAAAAAGCCCACCCAACCATCAAAATGCAGTTCACCACCGTCCTCGCCGCTCTCCTCGCCACCGCCGTCTCGGCCGCCCCGGCCCCGGCCGAGGTCTCCAAGCGCGCGTGCCAGTTCGTCGCCGCCAACCCGGAGGGCCTCAGCATCGCCAAGGGCTACCCGCAGACGGTCTCCTTCTCGGTGCCCTCGGGCGCCGTGGGCGCCTGCCAGCTCGAGGCCTACTTCCCCGCCGGCTTCCCGATCGCGTCGTCGGGCAACGCCGCCGTCAACGTCATCGACCTCAACGGCAACGCCCCCGGCTCCATCGTCGGCACCATCACCTTCCAGAGCTCGCCCACCGAGCCCACCCGCCGCTTCATCAACTCGTGGGGATGCAGGCCCAACATGGCCTACCGCCTCGAGATCGCCGGCGAGGGCCCGGCCTCGGTCAGCTACCCGGCCTATCACGGCGCCGGCCTGCGCATGAGCCACTCGTGCTAAACGGCGCGTGACTGCAGCTGCTGCCTCTGAGCGCACCCTCTATCATTCTCTCTGGCTGTGTTGGCCGATAATGGCTCTCGACGACCTCCTCAGAACAATCTCCTTGTCATTCCCTTAGCGTCCACTAGAAGTCTTTTTTTTTCACTCCTTTCTCTCGCATAGCATGCCTGGCGGTATTCTTTTCGCGGATTCTTCCTCTTCTCTACACTCATTCTCTTCCACGCTTTCGAAGTTGACCATTTTCGAGGCACGGCTTGGGGTATTCTATAATCACAGAGGGTGATTTACAAGGGCGATTCAGTTCCGCTGCAACATCCTATTCTTCTCTTCTCTTCTCTTCTTCGGGTTGCTTCAGGGGGTTTTTTTTTCTTCAGGTCTTCTCACCTCTCACAATCACTCCTTCGGCATCCTTTAGAGCGCTCATCTTCTTTGTACTTATTTCTTAAATCCTAATCGAAATGAATGAACTGGTTTTTTCAACATCCTCGTGCCTTGCTGCAACGTGACTGCACTCAGCCATCCGCAGCCTGCAGACATTGGTGCATGCTCGAGCCGACAGCGGCGCCTAGGCTGAACTTGTCCATTGCAAAATATGCGACGCAGCAGCAACATGACATCCAAACATGATGCCACCGGGGAGGCGGGGTCGCCGTCACCCCACACGCCCTCTTGCCTTGCCCCCTTTCTGTTGAAGTTGCGTAATTCTATATACAAACGCAAAACTCCGGATCCTGCATTTGTGCCACACCTACCTGTCCCCGATTGGACCATACACATCCATCGAGGCCTGTCACCTGCCTCACCCCAGGTTTCGTATAGCAAAAAGAGGCTGCGCGGGAGGGTAAGACGTGCGTGCGGCTGGCGGTGCAGCCTCGGCCGCCACCACCCACCCACCACCCATGCCAGAGCCTGCCGTGTGTGCATGTAGCCATGTGCAATACTTGCAATAAAAAATGCATCACGCTGCTGCTGCTGCTCCGCCAGCTGAAGGGCCGCGTGGATTGTCAAATCAGGATACCGCACCCCCGGGACCAGACCCGAGATGTTATATTGGCAATATTGCTACGCCTGGGTGCATGGTCCCCGGCGGGCCTTTCGTCTTTTGCTGCGATGCAGCGTCTTCGGAGCAACGTTCCACCCGCTGGCGCTTTTCTTGTTTCTCAACCCACCCCAGACTCTCTGCAACATGCAGAGGATGGCTTTCTCCAGTCGCGATCTCGGCACCTTGGAATGTTCATCCTCGGCAGGCTGCGAGGCCGCCAACCATCAGTAAGCCAAAACCGGCGGCTCGCCGAGAGTCGCCACCGCCTTGGGATTTGACCCCGGGGCAGCGGCGGAAATCGCCGAGCCCTAGTTTCCGAACCGGACATCGTCTCCATCGTGTCCACCCCATTCGATATTTCGAGGAACGACAGGGCGCTGCGTCTGCTCACGTGGAGCAGCCTTTGTTTTAAATCTATTATTCTCTTTTAACCCTCTTCTATATGATAATACCCCGGCCGACATGTATGCCTTTTCGTCTTGTATGACCAAGGACGGGGGGAAAAAACAATCCTGCCCGGCTAATGCCCTCTCTCCAAGAGATGATGACCGAATATCCATTTGCGCAATCCTTTTCTCATGAATCTCCAAGCGGTCATGTAACGATGGCCAAACCCAGGGTCGCGCGCATCATACCGTGGAAGCGAAGGCTGGGGGGGTATAGGTCTATGCGTAAATCAAAAGAAAAATCTTGTAGTACAGATCCTCGTACCTCATCTTCTGCCGTGCGTCAGAATGAAATAAGAATGAGGGGTATATGGGTGGTAGTGTGTCAGTGGCTGAAGTGGTTGCTGGGTGTAGATGTCGAATTACGTGCTCTAGACGGCCTAATAACAATGGGCATGAGGAAAACAGCTGGTATATCGGGTTCGACGGGAAAAGCGAATGACGGGCTTTCATCTCGGCATCGTGGACTCATGACGTAAATGCGTATCAGCACCAATGACGAGACAGAAAAAGGGACGAGTGGTTGAAAAGTAAGGAGAGCTGGACAAAGGAAAGACAAAGAAAAATCAACGGCTGACGATGCCGCTGGAGAAATCATCGTTGTCATCTGCCCTCGAGTTGAACCCGTTGGGGTTGGGGCTGCCGGCGCCGCTGGCACTGGCGCTCCCGGCAAAGTAGCTCTGGTCGATGCGGAAGATCCAGTCGAGCTTGTCGCGCTCGTTGCGCGCCGCAAACAGCCACGTGTTGTCGGTCCCGTAGATGGCAAACACGCCGGCCTGCAGGCGGTCGCTGAGGGCGGCAAGGCCCTTGCCCCGTGACGCCGGGCCCCTGGCGGCCGCAACGCCGCCCCACAGGGACGAGATTGTGCTGCGGCTCGAGACCGATCTCCTGTGCCCCTGTCCCTGTCCCTGCCTCTGGTCGCCGCCGACGCTGCTCTGGGGCGACCCGGGCCGCTCTCCGCCCAGCTCCTGCCCGTCCTCGCTTGGCTCCGGGTCGGTGTCGTGGCCGTGGCCCCCGGCTTCCAGCAGCGGCAGGATCCCCGGCTGACTGTCCACGCGGGAATTGCGCAGGCTGATGATGGCCACCTCCTCGCCGTCCGAGACGCTGTGGATGTGCAAGTACGGCCGACGCAGCTCGACAAAGCGCTTGATCCAGCGCGTGCAGTCGCTGCTCGGCACGAGAAGGTAGCCGCCCTTCATAACCTTGGGGTTCTTGTTGGCACGCACAACCGTCGCGATCAGCCGGGGGGCCTCTTCGCGTTCGGGCGCGATGCCGTCTTCCGGCGGGCTCGTGTTTGCAGGGCCGAGTATCTGCAACAGCGGATCCGGGTGGCTCTTCCAAAGCTTCAGGCACTTCTCGAGCAGCGCCGCCTCGTGCTCGTCGTACTCGGCCACTGCTGCGTGGAGGTCGTTTATCGTGAGTGTCGGCTCATCAGCTTCGGGCTCCGGACCCTCGCCTTCGTCCGCAGCGTCCGACAGAGCCTTGGCGGCCTCGGGGACGTCCGAGAGCAGCTCGTCGATAGAATCGAGGTCGTCGGGCCGTGATCCTCTCCGCGGCGCTCTGTCTGAATGCATGTCGTCCTCGCCCTCTGGCTTCGCTCTGGGCTCCGGCAGCCCAATCTTTCGGATAAAATTTTGGATGCCGCCAACCTCCACAAGGCGCCTCCTCCTCCTCTTGGCACTGATAAAGTCGCTCACGAGTGAAACGCCCCGCGGAGCCCATGAGTTGAGGTTCTCCTCGCCCTTGACGTAGTCGTGCTGGCTGTTGAGGCGCCAGATATCACCCACCCGCTTGATCGGAGCAGGTCGCAGCGAGAGCGTGAAGATGCCAGTCGACGACTTGACAATCCTGACATTCTGCCACAGCGACGAGAGCAGCGACGTCTGCCTGACAAAGTTCCGCGACATGATGGTGCAAAAGACGTTCAGCGAGAACTTCATCGGCTCTGCCATCTTCTCGGAGCTGATGTCGAAAGATATAGACATCTGAACCTTGTACTTCTCCGCCGTGACGCGGTCAAGCAGCAGAGAACCGTGAAGGCTCGAGTCCCATTGCCCGATCAGGGTGACGCTGCGGGTTCCGTTGGCGTTTTGGCGGAACAGGGGCTTCGCCGAGAGCTTCAGCGAGATGTCGGGAGAGACGGTTCCCAGGTCGGGCGTCTTCCCCGCATGGTCCACCAGCTGGATCTTGCCTACTCGCAGAGAACGCACGTCGTCCCACGGGAGCGCGTCGCCGGAGCTGTGGGTGAGGCTGATGGCGACACGCCTCTGCAGGCCCTGGTGCAGTTGAAAAGTGCCCGCGTCCGTCTCGCTGGTCTGGATGACCTCGACCGGGACGTACTCTCCGTTTTCGTCCAGCTCCATGATCTGCACGCGCGCGAGGAGGTCGTGCTTCTCCTTGGTGTAAAACTGCGACTCGGCGATCCTGGCCGCCTTCTGCTTTCCGGGCGTGGCCTCTCGCATGTCGTCCCAGCTGAGCAGCTTGTCGAGGTGCATGGTCGACACCTTGGCGAAGATTGCGACGCGTAGGCTGATGTCTTGAGGGCCAAACAGGGGGATGCTCATACTATGAACACTCTCGAATTTGATTGGTCCCTCGTCAAAGTCGTCGATCATCTGCGTGGTCGTGATCCCGCCCTCCTCCGAGACGCCTGGGATAAAGAGCTGAGCATGCACCTGGGTGCCCTCCCGCTCGGCAAACCCAACCATCTCGTGCATGACGACGTTGAACTTAAGCGTGTTTGACGGTGCCCGGGCGCTCGACGGCTCCAGGGACAGCTTGATAATTCCGATGGCGTGGGACGTGTGAGGTGAGAGGACATCAATGGAAAAGTCCTGGACTCGGCTCTCAAACACAGCCCGCAAAGGCACATCTGTTTCTCCGACGAGCGTGTACTGAGGCATGCACGCCTCCACAAACGGATTGTCAAAGCTGAGATGCTGCGAGTACTCGGGCTCGTCGAGGTACTGGTACATCTGCCGCATCTGCCGCACACGGTCCAGCAGCTTCTCCAGGCTCCACAGGCGGGCAGAGCCCTCCTTGTAGTCGATTACGCGGACGCCAATGCACGGCTTGGGCACATCTTCGAGCGCAATGTCGTCGCCCTCGCCTGGCAGCCCGCTCAGCACCATATCGTACATCGAGCAGAGGGCGTGGCCGACGTCGACGACAGTGAACTGGAAATAGACGTTCTCCTCGAGCTCATGGCTCATGACCTGAGCCTCCTTCAGCGTCGATGCGTGCTGCAGGAGCGTCTCTGCCATGTGCACGTATCGACGGTTTTTCCAGTGCTTCACCACGCCCTTGGCTTGCTCAATCTCGGCCTCGGAGAGCTTGGGGTTGGCCTTGGGCCGCTTGAGCGGGTCGAGCCTTTCGATCTTGGCCTCGAATTCTTTCCTCTGGACCGCCAATTGCTTCTGCATGTCTTCCTTGAGCTGCACTAGGGCGTCCTCCATCTTGGCCTTCTCCTGCCGGATCTCTTCGACCTCGACGTTGGCGGCTTCGGCCGTCTTGATCTGCTCCTGATACTCTTCCTTTTGTTTTTCCAGCTGCTGCTGCATCTCCTCTCGCACCTCGCGCAGCTTGTCCTCTACCTCTCCCTGCTTAGGGGTCGAAGGCATCGTCAAGGCCGTGTCAAGAGAGAAGTTGTCGATTGTGCCGGTCGAGAGGTACTTTTCCCGGATCGGATAGGATGACATCGACTCCAGGTCTTCATCGGCTTCGCGGCCGCCGACGTTGACTCGTTCCGCCCTCGCTCTCTGGAGCTGCTCGAAGAGCACGTTGAGCTCTTCGTCTGTCAGGTTGGTGAAGTTCTGGTCAGACCCGAGGATGGCACCTGCCGCCTCTCTGCGTGCAAACGACCAGTCCGAGTTGCTGCCATTGCGCTGGAACGGCGATGGCGAATCGGGGCGGCTGTCGCCAAATTCAGAACCGGCCTTGCTGAAGGACCTTTCGTGGCCGCCGGGCCTGGGCGACGTCAGTGGCGAGACCTTTTCCAGGTTCGCCAGCTGGCTGGCAGTGATGGACTGGCGCAGGAGGCTCTGTTCTGCCCGCTCGGCCTTTGCCTCCATGGGGTGGTTGAAGCGGAAAATATGGAAGTCTCCGAGGATGATTCTGAATCCCGAGTGGAGCTGCTTGGGCTCCGTGATGCGCTTGCCGTTCACCATGACCGCAGCGCCCTCCTTCGGGACCAGCGTGACGGTGCCGTCTGCTGCGTTCTCGAATGTACAGTGCTCGTGCAGGATGCCCGAGCCGTTCAGCCGGATATTTGCCTGGTGGTCTGCGTTGGAGTCGACGTTGCCGACCATCGTTGTTCCAGGCTTGAGATTGTAAACCAGGCATTCTGCCAGCAGCGGGTCGTCTGACAGATTGACCAAATGAGGCATCTTCTTGGGCGTGCTGAGACCAATGAAGCCCTTCTCGATGCTGATACCCAGCTCTTCGAGTGCGGCCTCGCGCTCTTTGTGGATCTCCTCGGTCTTGAGCAGCTTTTCCTCCCACGTCTGGTTGAGATCCGTCAACAGCTTCTCGCTCTGGTTGAGCTGCTCGGCAATCTCCGCTTTTGAAACCTTCTTGACGGTGCCGTCCGACTGCGTGATGCTCACAATCTGCTGCTCCAGCGGCGTTCCCTCGGCATAAACTTCCTCTGCAGGCACGCCAGCACCACCACCTCCGCCACCACTGACACCTCCGCCGAGCTTGTTCTTGAGCATGGCCAGTTCTTCCTTCAGCTCTCTTATCATGCGCGCATTCGCATCTTCGTTTACAACGGCGTGGTTCTTGATGCGCTTGGCCGAGTCTGCATAACGCAGCGTACTCAGCGTCTCGTCAAAGTTGATGTCGGCCGGACTGATGGCGGCAATCATGGCAGTCATGCTGTTTCCTCCGAGCGAGTCCTTCAGGAGCCAAGTCAAAACACTGTCCCGGTACGGTACAGTGCCGCCAGCGCCCTTCTTCTTCTTCCCGGTCGAAAGATCGGCGAGCGCGGCGATGACACGGCCCAGGGTCGACAGAGACCGGTTGATCTCGGCGCCTTCCTTGAGACGTGCGCCTGTAGCTCCGGTGGACGTCGCGCGCTCCGAACCTGCCAGATCGACCAGACTGATCTTGGCCGCCTTTTCCATCTCCATCTTGGTGTCGACGTCGAATTTCTTCTGGGTGACCATCAGGGTAAAGACGGCGTGACTTCGACTCGACGTTTCGTTCATGTTGGTGGCCGCGACCGTTCTCGCTTTGTTGCCCTCGTCCATGAGGTGTTCGATCTCCTGGAAGCTGCTGACAACGAGTTTCGCAAGATCTTCGACATAAGGACCAGTCGAGGGGTGCTCGCGGACCTTTAGGTTCCCCTTGGTGCTCGGATTCAGCAGGTCGCGCACGCGCTCGTTGTAGATCTCGAGATACGACACCTCGACGGTGCACTTCAGGTTCGAGTCCTTCTGCATCTCGCCTATCCTCTTGAACATGTCCTGGCAAATCATGGGGATGATTCCGATCTCCTTGCCGTATCCCATCATGGAGTACGACTTTCCCGAACCGGTCTGGCCGTAGGCAAAGATACAGTTGTTGTAGCCCTGGAAGGCATTGTCGAGCAGCGGCTTTCCCAGGTCGTCGAAAAGGTTGGACTGGCCGGCATAGTTGGGCGCGCTCTTGTCAAAGGACCAGTACGACCTGTCGAAGGCAAAGGACTTGGGGGCCAGGTCCTTGGCGCCCTTCCCCGCCGCATCGGGAGGGGGCGTCAGGACCGTCTGGTTGTCCTTCATCTCGACGATACATTTTGCGCCGCGGTCATTTTCTGTTGCGAGCAGTCCCCCATTGTCAGTTGTGCTGCCGCATGCCTCTGCGCCGCGACAGCTCGGCACCCCCCTCTGCGTCCCACGCCACGCCGGGGCCAGGACTCACCTCGGCTGTTGAAGGGCCGGCAGCGGACCACGACCTTGATGTTGCCGCCCATTTTGGCGGTCTTCTACGAGACTCCCGCCAGGCGGCGCGCTCGGGGGGGTTCGGGCGGTTGCGACACGTCCTCCTGGGTCGACGAGCGGCTTCGTGGCTGGGCAAGAAGGGATGCGGTCAATCAGCTCCGCGCGCTGGAGGAGCTACTCGCGAGTGTAATCCCAGCACAATGGACCGTCCGTCGGGCCCGTGTCATTCTCTGGGCACAGGGCGGCTTGGTTGCGTCGGGGACGGGGCTCGTCGGAAGAAGGAAGCGTCCGAAATCGTGGGCGGCGACGGGCGCTGAGAATCTGGGTTCGGGGGGGTTTCTATTGACGATTGGGTGGGGAACAATCTCCCCAGGCCCGAATTCAACGGAGAAAGAAAGAAGGCCGGTTCGGCGGCGCTGGGCGGACCGCACAGGCGTCAAACCGAAACTAGCAGGTCGCGTGCGAGCGCCCAACGACGCACTGCGGGCTCAGTCGCGCTCTTTTTAATTTTGCTGGCTGTGCTCCTTGATGCTTCTCTCGTCGAGGGAAAAAAAAAAGCCTACGTGCCGTGTCAACACCGGAAGACGCGGTTTCGTCGCGCAGAGCCAACCCCCTTTATTGGCTCCAAGTAGTCTCCGTCATGTTCAGCATGCGGAAATTAAACTGAGCTTCATTCACGTGTCAGCGATACCCCAACGGGCACTGTACGGCACGAACCATGATCGTCACAGCCAGCGCCCTGAAGATCCTGGAGCTGTGCGCTGGCCAGCCACCTGCCCTATAATCGTGCAACACCATGGAACCGCTTGGTTGTTTTGGAAAGATGAAAGAAAGCTGGGGCAGCGGGTCGGGGATTGGCCATGGGTGCATCTGCAAAGAGACCAAGCTGCATGCAACGGACGACGTGTACATCAAGCTGTGGAACAGAATCGAGGTTGACGATATCGAGTCTACAGGGAAAAGTTACTTCGAGCCTTACATGCATGCAGTTGCTCGGGTTGTTGGAGACGGAAGTCAAAGAGCTAACCGTCAGCTCGACCTGCCGACTGAGCGGAACAGTGTCATGTCGCACCGTGCGTCGTGGCAGTTCCCGCTGTGCATGTTACCGAAGCCAGGCTAGCGTGGGAAACCGATGTTCTGCAGGCGCTAGATTTGGCTCCACCCCGCATGAATTCTGCCCATCACCGCCAAATTTCTGAGAATTACCCCTCCAGTGCGCACGGAGAACGCCGCATCGCGAAATCAGCTACACAGGAATTATCTACGACCCGCGAAAGAAGACGCAACGGAAAAAAAAATCGAGAAAGGAAAAAAGTCTTGGCATACGGATTTGCTTTTTGTCGTCAGGCATTCCAAGACGCTTGCTATTAAATTACATACTAGGCTACTTTCCCCATCCCTCGCAACTCGCAAAGCGACCCAGCCAT
Organism: Nakataea oryzae; assembly: GCA_003049435.1. Lineage (NCBI taxonomy): Eukaryota > Fungi > Ascomycota > Sordariomycetes > Magnaporthales > Magnaporthaceae > Nakataea > Nakataea oryzae. The sequence continues at coordinate 75,449 of PYSQ01000044.1, read as the reverse complement.
GGCGACCTCGTCGTCATTACCCCAACCGGAAGTTCCGCCAGCCGGATCTGCCCCTCCATCAAATGCCGTCGCGCCTGTCGCAGACGCTCCTGCGACCTCGAGCTCGACGCCCCCGAAGCCGATTCACAGCCTCGTCCTGGACACGGGCCCGCTGATCAAAGGCGACCCGGCCATAAGCACCCTCATCGCGCGGGCCGAGGAGCTGTACACCATCCCCGCGGTCCTCGACGAGATACGGGACGAGCAGACACGGTCGCGCATCAACACCACCCTCTTGCCATTTTTGAAGCTGCGCAGTCCCAGGTCCGAGAGCATCAAGTTCGTCTCCGATTTCGCCCGCCGGACGGGAGACCTCGAGGTGCTCAGTCGGCCGGATATCCACCTGATAGCCCTGACTTATGAGCTCGAAATCGAGAGGAATGGGGGTGACTGGAGGTTAAGAAACGAGCCCAACCAAAAGAGGGTCAACGGCAGCCCTCCAAAGAAGGAGGAGGCAACCGGGGATGCGCCGGCAGCGGCGCTGCCCGAAGCCACCTCGGAAGAACCAGATGCGGCCGAGCAGAAGGATGGTGCGGGGTGTGAGACGGCGGACGCAGCTCAGGGAGAGGCCGGCGCAACGCCAGTCGAGTCCAGCGAGACGCCCACGGACCCTGCGCAGCCTGTGACTGAGGAGCTCCAGAAGCTTGATCTGGAGTCGGGCCAGCAAGACGAAGAAGACTCGGCCGAGGGCGAAGCTGCCGCGGAGGAAGAGGAGCAGGTTTCAGATGACGGTGACGGCGAATGGATCACGCCGTCCAACATCAAGAAGCACCAGGCAAAGGACACACGTGCGCCCGTGCCGGAGCCGATCCAGAGGGTGCTCCAGGCCTGCATCCTGACGTCCGACTTTGCCATGCAGAACGTGGCGATGCGGATCAACCTGAATGTGGTCTCGCCGACGCTCGCGCGAATCACGCAGCTCAAGAGCTGGGTGCTGCGCTGCCACGGCTGCTTCGCCGTGACGCGCAAGATGGACAAGCAGTTCTGCCCCTCGTGCGGCCAGGCCACGCTCACGCGCGTCAGCTGCTCCACCGACTCGGCCGGCAACTTCAAGGTCCACCTCAAGCGCAACTTCCAGTGGAACAACCGCGGCAACGTCTTCAGCATCCCCAAGCCCGTGCACGGCAACGCCAGCGGCAAGAAGTCGGCGGGCTCGGCCACCCAGGGCGGCGGCAAGAACGGCTGGGGCCGCGACCTGATCCTCGCCGAGGACCAGAAGGAGTACCAGCGCAGGGCTGAGGAGGACCGCCGCGCCCGCGTCCGCGACCTCATGGACGAGGACTACCTCCCCGGCATCCTCACGGGCGATCGGGTTGGCGGGAATGGGAAGATCAAGGTCGGCGCTGGACGCAACGTGAACGGGAAGAAGCGGAGGTGATTTTGCTTCGGATCAAAATATCATGACAGTTGTTTGGTTGGGTGCCTCACCAAGCATAATACCAAGAGAAAACACGGGAAAGACAAAAAGGGAGTGTAGCCAGAGGAGGCTCTTTTCCACAATATAAAAGCAATAAAAAGAGCATTTTCGGTTCCAACGCCTGCCATAATGCAAATATCAAAGCCAGGAATCCCATTATACGCCCGGTCCTGAGCGGGGAGGCCTGCACGCTGGATTCGCTAAAGAGGTATCCTTCAATGCCGTCAAATCTGGATTGGGCGCCATGGTTGAAGGGGGATATCGTTGTCCAGCGCGCAAGGCCATCGTAACCGCACGAACAGCCAACGCCCCAAACTCCTCGAATCCGTATGCGACCGTCGAGGGTGTCCGCGAAGCGAGATCGCCTCTCTGGTATGTTCGAAATCGGAATCAAGCGCTCTATGATGACTGGAGAGCCTTGAGATCCTCTGCAGATGGAGCAAGGTAACATGTGGTTAGCCTTGCCTCCTGTGTAGGAAACGAAACATCCATCCCAGTCCAATTCGACCTGCATCCGAGCGCGTCCAGCCACCCAAAAATCCCAGCCCATCCTCCACCGCCAAGGCCATCGCCACATGAAAAGGGAAGCAAAACACGAGACTCACTCTTCTCGGTAGTCAGCAGGCCGAAGCGCTTCTTGAGCGTGATGCGGTGACGCGACCACTTGTCGTCGGGCGAGAAGCGGGCCGGGTGCGCCGACTTGGTCACCTTGCCCTCCAGCACCTTCTTCAGGGTGTAGGCGCGCTTGCCCGAGGCGTCGACGTTGCACATGAGATGCATGGTTGCGGTGTTTGTGTGTATAAGGACTGGGTGGTTGTCTGGAGGGGGTGAGCACGAGATGGTGCGGATGTGGTTGGTCGGGGTCGTCGCGATCTGGGAGAAGCCGTCAGGTTCGAGACTGCAATTGGAAATTGATGCATCCCCATCCCGTCTCAAGAAAATTTCTGGAGGCCGGCAAATTGCAGCTCACCGCCTTTGGGCTTCTCCACACCTGCTTTCGAGAGTCGCTCCACTCTTGTCCCCAGCCGAATCGAGCATCAGCATTGACCGAAACCCCTGAATCGACAAACGCGATCGAGTTCGTTGTTCGATCTCCGATTTCCGAGGGTGACAGCTTATAGGGATAAGGTTTCTGTCTGTATTTCATTCTAACTGTGCTTCTACCTGGGTACTCCCTTGCGACGGTGTTGAAGTCACGCTCTATTGAATGCGGTTGTCAGCCTGGGCCCATCAACGAAAGCTTGAGTCTCTTTCAGGGGCACATCCTCACGCGCACTTGACCATGATCTGTCTTTCACGCCAAGTTGGTCCTGATTTGTCTGTTATTTCCCTTTCTTTCACATTGGACTCGGTATATCAAGGTACATGAATGTGCTCAAATACCAAATTCCTGCTCCTATCATTTGCCCAAATCCCAACATGGGATAATATCTTACAGGCTGACAAAAAAGAATAAAAAGGAGCGTTCAGAGATAACAGGTTCTCCTGCAAATGTCTTGCCCCAGCTGTGACGACCTCAGATCAGTACCCAAGCCAACGTAGACACGCTTTACCCCGCGATTCGAGCGCTTTGATGTGACTGTGTTGGCCTCTGTCCAAACGAGGAGGGGGAATGCGTCGCCACTGAGCGCCTTGCCAGGAAAGAAACTTTGTTGGACGGCGGCCCCGGGGGTCTGGACGCGGCCTGGCCTCACCTCATACGTGCGTCTGCGATTTCTCAAAGTGGTGGTTCGCCTTTGGCACATTGCATTCGGGGGTTTCCTCCCGACTGGCCTCCTCACAAGGTCCGCGGTGACAGTGCCCTCAGTTTCCATTTCAGCTGATGAACGGCCAAGGAGGTCTTTGGTCCAGTCCAGCCAGCCCCGGTAGGTTCCATCAGAAGAACAATTGCTCGGTATGTTCCGTAGTCGGAACAGGTGCTGAGATAGTCGTCGTACGCACTGTAACTGGTCGGATATGTGCCGTAGATGTAGCATGTGGTAGGGGAGCTATCTTGTGGCCAGTAGTCGCCAGCCGGAGAGCCGACGGCAGCATTGGGTGAGCGGATTGGGGCGGCGACAGCCGGGAGAGTAAACAAGGCGACGAGAATAGTAGCAAGGCAAAGCTTCATCGTGGTAGAGTAGAGCAGTCTGTAGAGAGAACAGGGGTCGAGACAGCCGTCTCTGTACAGATGTCAGTTGGTTGTTCTTGATGTCGGGATAAAAAATGGGAGAGTGTGCTGTGGATGACGAGCATCCGAATGCTCGGGATACGTGTGACAGAGTGTGGGCTTTTATAAGTCTTGTTTCTCGAGACAGAGAGCAGCTACCCAATACAGACGTCATCTCGAAACTGGTAGGTACCGAGCCTCCAAGATCTTGTGCTCGTCTTCTGCAAGGTCCCTTGGGGAGCACTATCAAGCTCAACACGGTCAGAGCGCAATGGCGCAGGGCCAAATGTCGTCTGTCAGCTGCCGGACCGCCTAGTGCATGAGCGGTGCAAGGAGCTTGAAGCATATCCAAAACCCTGTTGGGGTCTCAGCCTGGTGCAATGGAACACGGGCACGGATGGGTAGGTAGCATTTGAGATACCCAAAGATGTGGCGGCATATGGCTGGAACAGGCGAGAGGCCTCGGTGTCGCATGGCAATAGCGGCCGCCAGAAAAGCGGGCTTTGTGGAAGCTATGGGTAAATCAGACATATAAACCACAGCCCAAAGAGACACATCTATTTTTGGCATCCAGCTAGCACTCGCCAGCACAGGCCGCTCTCCCCATGGGCCGTTGATGGCGGGTCAGGTCGGGCTTGCAAGCGACCGTCACTATCATAGCGCCAGGGTTCTAGCTCCAGCCATGGGCTGCGAGACGTGGGGTTGTTCGTAGTACACCTGCTGCTCTTGCCCTTCCAGCCCTATACCGGAGCTCGGGGCCGACTCCCTACAAGTACCTAGGCCCTTTGAGGTCCGCTCCCGTGCTATGCTGCGTGCTGCTAGCACCTTGACCGAGCCCGGCTTTTTCTAGCCAATCGTCGGTGCTCTCTCTTTCACTATTCCGCTGGCTTTATTGGGCATACTAACAGAGCGGGTGTGGCTGGCCCTGGTTTTCTCAAGCTTCGCACCTGCTCAATGGACGCGATGGTTTAGGTCTTGAGAGTTCCCGAAAGGGAAGCTGCGTGACTGTTCGGCGGGAACCGATGAGTCCTCACCCGGAGCAGGTACGAGTGAGACTTGCAGGATGTTCGTGGTAGGTTGCTTCCGCCTCGCATGGAATCGAAAGACGCAACGCACCCGGCGACTGTTCTGGGCTTCCTTTCGCGTACTCCCTCCTATGTTTTCCCAGTGCTTCCGTCTCTTCCGCTTCCGTTTTCTTTTCTCGGGGAACTGTACCAGATGGTCTATTTTCGTGTTGATATCAAACAATCGATTACCGACGACGAAAATGGCCGATCCCACCCGCAAGAGTGCAGAATATTCCCTTCTGGAATCGATAGAGGATCACACTGATCCCCATGATGACGAGTCCTGTCGAACGCCGAGACTCCGGGAATTCAGTTCTCGTATCCCGATCGCCGCTGTCATTGTGCTCTTCGTCGTCTCGAATCTGGCGTGCTGCATGTTGGGCGGATATATCGGTCGAGCCATACACTCAGCAATTGACCTTGACCGGAAGTGCGCATTCCACACCTCGAGATATTGTGAGTCTCTCCGTGTCGTCCCTTCCAGGACGTACCTCGCTAACCTGAGCCTCCAACCTTTCAAGCTCCAATCCTGAATGAGGTTGGGATCAAATATGTCGAAACCAGCTTCAACGGCTCTTTCATGCAGCAGGACATATACAGACGCCCGGCCTCTCCCGAGGTTGATGCTGCATGGGAGGCTCTCGGCGCTGACTGTAAGAGCCAGCTTAATAAGCTTTGCACATGCTGCTCGTCGTATGCTCACAGATGCCAGACCGTCCAGGCATAGTTTCCGCGCAGCAGGGAGCTGCCGCAGGCCTGGGCCCCCAACACGTCCAAAGGGCAGACAAGTTTGGCGGCGGCTACTTTGTGAATGTCGAGGGTCTACATCACCTCCATTGCCTGGTGCGCGACCCAGCCAAGAAGCCCCTGATCTTGACTGAACCTAAGCCAGGCCTTGCATCTGACTTGGTGATAGAATCTGGTCAGAAAAGCGCTGTACTACAATGTGCAGTACTACAAGGCCCTCGGGACCCATGCGTTCCTGAACGAGGAGAATATCCTGCAGTTACACATCAGTAAGTCTGGTACCCACTTATAGTGTGGTGATTTGTTTCATTGATATATTTTCCAGGCCACTGCCTCGATACCGTTCGCCAAGCGCTCATGTGCACCGTCGATACCGGCCTTCTCGGTGTGATATCTCTCCCAGCCCTTCTCCACAATCTCACTGGTTCTGACTGTAGTGCAGGTCAGGTTTGGTTCAATCCGAATAACGCGACGCCGTTCCCCGACTTTAATACTAAGCACAAGTGCAAAAACTTTGATGCGGTCCGAGAATGGGCCAAAGGCATTCAGGTAAGTTAAATGCGGGATCCCCGGTCCATGGGATGCGATATCTTGTATGCATTCATGCTAAGGCTATGGGCACACCCAGGCCCCTCCCCAAGATAGACTCCCGCGAGGCTATCTCAAGACTCCAGACCGCCATCACATTTTGCCCACTACCCCGTAATATCCAAGACCGGTGATTGCGGTACACAACATGCGTTCTTTGCTAGCTAGTGGTTATGGTTGAAGCCGTTTAGCTGGAGTTCCAGTCATGTAGACCTCAGGGGTTTAAGTGCTCCAAATCACGGAATGCGCGGGAGTGTCGCCCGCATCGAGTGGTGCGGCCGAAGGGGAACAACCACCAGTTTGCAAGACTTTCAAGATTTTCTATGGTGGAAAACCCCCTCGACATCAGGTCAAACTGCCATTAGGACACTATGGGATTTGTCCTCAGGTTTGGCAAAGTCTCGGGGAACAAGACCAAATGTACGGAGTCAAGCGATTGTCGATGGCACGGCTAGGTATGTACCTATATTGCGGGTTCTGCGATCTGGGTTTGTGCAGGGACAGAACTAGGTAGACAGACGACAATATATCTGCACCCAAGTATTTGATATGGTTCCAAACTACAGGAGACGTGGACAGTACCCCGGCGCAGCACTCCTGTTACTGAGATATTACGCACAAGCATCGTCCAGGTCCATGAAACTAACGATGAAGGATCAACGCCTGATATTGGCCAATTCTCTGTCCCGAGAAGGGATCCCATCCACAACACGCAAGTCCACGCGGCAGGCGGGGAATGCAATCAATCTGATGACGCGTGCGCCGACTATTGCAAAACCACATCCCAGCCCCGCTTGGCTGGGGGAGGAGTAAGGGGAAGGATTACTCTACGCACTTCCCCGAGTCAAGTTGGTGCCCGGCAAAGTAAAAGCTGTCAGGAAGACTCTCGTGCTTGTTGTTGTTGTTGTTGTTGGCACGGCCTGGATCGATGGAATGCGACGTGGCGCGAAAAATTGGGCGAGTCATGCACAGTGTTGGCAGCTGGAAATGGTCTTTTTTCGGGGGTTCTACAAAGTACGAAGCACTGAGCGGCAGTAGTTTCAGGGTCGTTGCCAACCGGCCGCAGCACTGCCACCGATAAACTTGGCAGCCAACCAGGCGTGATTGGACCTGAGGCGGGAATACGCGATGGACCCTGAAGGGATTCCAAGGCAGGGCGAGGGCGGGCTAAGCACCCGCGAGAGCCGAGATGGCACCGTTGTCCTGCGTACTGTGCTTGCTGTACCATGGCTCCTCCCGCTTCCGGTAGCGGTCTCCGGGGGGAAGGGCAGCAGCACAGGGGAACACGGCGCGCCCCTTGCTACCGCCGCCGCCCGCAGCCCGGGCCTTGGGAGGAGGAGCATTGTCTGGCCCTTTCTCTGCCTTGGAGCTGAAGTTGGCAGCTGAGGGTTCCGCTGGTGGGGGCCGAAATGACAAGGTGGCGAAGCAGACGAACAGACACGGGTCCTGCCTGCTGGGATACAGTACAGCAGCACAGTTCTCGGTTCTCAGGTACACAGGCACAACCCTGATTATGGGGAATTCCTTTCTTGATCCCCCTGATGTTGGCCGCCGGCTAAACCATGGACTTGGAACCTCTTGGTGACCCACTCTGGCGCAAAATGTTCCTTGCCGGGTCGATTTCCCCATGGCCAAAGTTTTGCCAAGGCGCGCAGAGATTCATTCGGCCAGGGATTTGAAAAATAAAAATAAAAAAACGGTCAAGCTTGCGCAGAGCTCGGCGGTTCACAAGGGGCAAGAAGGAAACGAATGAAAAAGAGAGAGAGAAAAAAAAGGACGTGCCCGCCCGCTGCGCGGTGGAGACGGCGGGTAGGAACCCCGGCAAGCCGCCCGCTACGAACGGAGGGGGGAAGGTGGTCGGGGGCCTGCGTGCACAGCCTCCCCCGACACGGGTTCTCCCAGCCGTTCAATTCTCTTTGTTTTTGTTGTCCCCCGTGTTCCGAAGAAGGAAGCTGGTGGTGCCCGCCAACCACCCAGTTCAGGGGTCCTGAACAAGAAAGAAAGGTGGTACGTGCATCTTGCGCGTCCCCCGATGACGGCAGCATGGCGCCCTTACAAGGAAAAAAAAGGCAGTTAGGGGGAAGTTGAGGCTCCGCGGATGGTGGAAATTGCGCAGGGGGTGGTAGTGGGAGTTGGTCTTGCCCCGTCCCCCCCCAAGGCCCCGAGCGCGGCTAGCGCGGTGACGATGGCGCCTTGGTGTTGCCGCCGTCGCTTGGATCTTGCAGTTACAGGGACAGTGGACGACAGGATGGAAGAGGGACCCTGAGCGAATGTAGAGAGAGAAAAAAAAAGGAAAGAAAGAAAAGTTGGAAAACACCTCAATTACCAAATTCCCTCACCCATCTCCATCAAAAAGCGGCGAAAGCGGGCACGCGCATGCATGGAATCTTCTTTGTCTTTTTGTCGCTTCAAGGATAGAGCCGGAGAGTGCAAGCGCAGGCGGGCGGCCAGCTTGGTCTAGAGCCCGCCGATCGCAATGCATAAAAAAAGGCGGCCAGCCAAGCTTTTTGAGAGAGAGGGGAAAGTTCTCCACTGGACCCCCCCAGTTGAGCGAAATGCCGCGCGTGGTGGTGCTAAGTACAAGCACTAAAAAGAAAAAAAGAAAAAAAAAAAAAAACAGCAGTGGGAATAGCGGGCTCTTGACAGCACGTAGTCTACCTAATCGTCGAGCGACCTTGCACGTCCCAAGATGGATCGGCACAAACCCACCCGCACAGAAAAAATTGCGCGCGCCGGGTCAGCTGGCGATCACGTCGGGGTAGCTTCAATTGATGACCTTGGGGGGTGTGCGGATATATGAGTGCTTGGCCAGACATTGTGTCAAGCGGTCTAGAATCTCTTGGAGAGCGATCTGCCATCGGCGCTGCCGGTTTGGGCGTGGTTGGCATCTTGGCCTTATTTGAGCTACGTCGAAATACTAGCATGGCGTGGAAATTCACTGTCGCTTGCCCGCCATTTAAAGAGTGCTTCGCGAGGTCAATTGACAAAACCTCGGATATCAACGACCAAATGTTCGGATCGAGGACAAGTATTGACACTGCATCCGAGAAAACAAGCCATGCGTCGATGAACCTAATGCAGCCAGCCCGCAGAGATCAGACGAGGCAAAGGGTTCAGAATTCAACGGGTATGCGCACAGCAGGCGGCTGCGGGTGGCCCGACACATTTGTAGGACAAGGAGCGTTAAGCTTAAATGGTGAAACGACTTCGACGCCTTTTTATTGCAAAACGGACAACAAAAAACATTACATAGCTGTACATGGACTGAGGCCTCAGCACTGGTGGAAGGATCCGAGGCCGCTGTAATCTTCAACCCTGGGACTCTCAAGAACTAAAAACCTGGGTATTGTGTGAACGATATCAAGTCTAAGTTGCTTGGAGCGGTATCGCACCGGGAAGCACAAATTTCAAGACAAATAACCCCCGCGCCGCCATTCATATCTAAGGGAGATGGAAAGCTGGAAGCCAAAATGACAAAAGAAACGAGCGGACTGTTGTCAAGATCACCTATCGGACTCCATTCGCTCATCCGTACCGGAGGCGGGTGTGTCGTCGGGGCTGAAGAAGTTCAAAAGGGTAATAGGTAATAAGAAGTATAAAGTGGGTATATCACCAGGCGTCAGATGGAAGCGACCAAGGCTTAGCTGTTGTAGCCAACCTTGACGTCCAGCTGGCACTTGCCGGGGGGGATGTTGAGGCCAATGCCGTCCAGATCCTCCATGCCGCCGAGGTAGGCGTTGTCACCACGGCCACCGGGCCAGATGGTGGAGCAGGTGCCCTGGGAGCAGACCTGGAGACCGTCGACCTGCAGGCCGTACCTCTGGGGGACGAGCGAGGAGGCGTCGGCGCCGGACCAGCCCTTGTTGGAGGTGTTCTCAAAGTCGAACTCGAGCCAGGTGCCCGAGAACTGGCCGAGAACAGTCTTGCGCAGCACGTCGCCGGGGTTGCAGACGCAGCCGCCCTGCGAGTTGGAGTCGTAGGCGACGTACTGGGTGGCGCCGGGGGCCATCTTCCAGGAGATGCCCTCGTGGAAGAAGCCGTTGATGCCTCCGTCGGGGCCGATCTTGTTGAAGCAGGTGCACGTCTGCGAGTCCTTGTCGTTGTTGGTGAACTTGGCAGTGTACTGGTACAGGTCGGCCGTCTTGGCGTCTGCGACGAGCATCATGTTGCAGCCCCAGTTGCCCTTGGCACCAGTGTTGCCGGTGTAGGCAATCTGCTGGAGGGTGGCACGGCTGATGACCTTGGGGGCGCCGTTGCAGAAGGGGACCTTGCTCTTGATGCCCTGGGCGCTGACCTTGTCGTCGTCCTTATCCTTGCCCTTCTTGTCGTCCTTGTCCTTGCCCTTCTTGTCATCATGCGACGGGGGCGGCGGCGGGGCCGGAGCCGACTGCTCGGCAACGGGAGCCGAGCTGGCGGGCGTCGCGAGGGCGGCGGGCTCAGGCTTCTTGGGGTTGGAGCTGGCGGGCTTCTTGCCCATCATGAAGGGCGAGCCCTTGCCGTCGTAGGTGTTGGTCCACGAGACGACCTTGCCCATGACGGTGGCAGTCACCAGGTCACCAACAGCCGGGTTCGGCTCGGGGACGGGCGCGCGCTTCTCGTGGACATGACGGTGCATGTGGGCGTGACCCGAAGGGTGGGCCGACACGCCGGCAGCGGCGAGCAGGATGATGGGGGTCAGATGCATCGTGCTGTGTTTGTGGGGTATTTGTCTATTCCGTTTGCAAGAAAAGGACGCGCGGGACACGAGGGGTGGTGGTGATCGTTATCGGGTCGTTAAGTCGTCGGATGCCGGTGGTGTTATATGTTCTCTCACCAGGTTCCAGAAGCTGGTGATTCAAGCTGTCTGGCAGGCTCGAGTCGGCAATCGTTTGTTCCTTAATGAGAGTGTGGTTACCCGAGGGCGAAAAGAGTGTGATGGTCGTGCGCTGACGGTGTCAAGGGAGTGACAGGCTTCGCGATGGCGAGGAAGGGGAGAAGAGATGGCCGGGTGAGGGTGCCCTGGGGACGAGATAGAAATAAAGAAAGAGAGGGACGAGAGAGGCCTGGTGGAGCGCAAGGGACCGGCAGGGAGGCAGGGGTGAGGGAGGGCAGCGCCCACCGACGTGCCCACCGCAGAACAAAGGACGACGAGGACGAGCGAGCCGGGGTGTCTGGCCATGGGGGGTGGGGCGGGCGGCCAATCGAGGGCGGCGAGGGACAGGGCGCTCCTTCCCCCATCGCCCATGGCACCCACACCCACCACACCTGGCGGGCGGACCAAGACCTCTTGGGAAATAAGCGCAACATTGCGGGCAGGGGTGCGAGGGCGGACAGGGCCTTGGAAGGGCAGGTACCGATCTGGGAGGTGCAGGTACCGCGGGCGAGGCGCCCACCCAGCGATAGCGCGCGTCGAATCGAACAGTGCGGCCCCGTTCCTTGCAGCCCCCCCCCTTGCCGCCCCTTTCAGCAACATCCACCGCGGCCCAGCCCAGGCTAATTGGCCAAATTAAAAGGCCTGGCTCTACTTGGCAGGCACCGTGTGTGTGTGTGCCGCCTTCTCAGCGCTCTCCAGGAAGGCCAAGCCAGGGAGGAAGGCCAAGCCAGGAGGGCCAAGTCAGTTGTCCAGCCCCTCGACCGCGCCTGCTCCCAGCGAGGTTCTGGCTGATTGGACTGGCGGGCCTGCCTGCGACCCCCGTCGCCGACTCTGCGTCGTCGTCGACCTTGCAGGCTTCTGCCCAGCTTTCCCAGCCCGCCAGTCCCACCTGCGGCCTGGATCGGACAATTTCCACTGATATGGGATGGCAAAGCTACTTTGCTGCGCTTTGCACTGTCACCGCGTTCCCGTCCGCCCGGCCGACCACCACACCACCACCACCGCTGCCGCCGCCGCCGTCCTCTGACTCGGCAACGGGCAACTGCTGGGTTGATGGGGCGTGGTGGCAGCCACTTGGGATGTCTTCCCAGGTGGGTGCACTGTTCCTGAAGATCATTTTCCGCAAGGGTGGGGAGGTGTGTCCCCAAGCACCGGTGTGGGTGTGCTGGGCCATTCAACGGCTGCCGCGTTGGTTCATCTCCTGAGCCGCCAACGGGAGGATTTGCTCAAAGGCCAGAAGCAAGGAGGGCCTGATGGAAACGGGCGGCATTCGTCGTCGCCTGTAGCCAGACCACATGCGCCGTTGCTGACATACATGCACATGCATACGTACATAGATAGCTACAGCGACATGCACCGCACAGTACATGCATGCACATTCCAAGTTTTTTTTTTCTGCGTCTTGCCCCTCCGTCTCTCGTGCTCGTGCATTGCTTTCCTGTCCCAGCGCACAAACGTGGGCCCCGTGCGCAACCGGCGCGAGCCCCCTGCGTTTCGTGTGGCAATGGCGTCTTGCCTTGGGAGTCGGCTGGCAGCAAAATGCGCGTGCGCTCCCCGTTTCCTGCGCCCACTTCCGCACGGCGGGATTGCTCAGCGCACGTGTTGGTGTGTTTCTGGCGGCATGGGTCTGGGCTAAATGGGGCTCCACCCCAGCCCAGCAAACGTCGTGGCCCCTCATTCGCCTGCGCATGGGATTTGGTTGATGAGTGCTACAATGGCAGACGGCTGTTGTTTATGCCTCGGCGCCGCATCGGCTCAACAGTGGTACGCCTGCGCCTGCGCCCGCCGCCAAATGGGCGCCACAATGCCGGGGCAGTGGGAACGCCCACCACTGAGCTGCCCGCCCACGCGCTCACATGCCGAAGCCAGCGGGCAGGCGGAGGCGATGGATGGATGCATGGCCTGAGGGGGGCGGGTCACAGGAGCCCCAGCGAGCACTCCGGCCGAGGCGCAGGAGCGTGGGCACAAAAAAGAGAGTCGAGCGATGGAGGGCGCCCAGACCAGAAGCAAGCAGCATGCGGTAATTGCCTGTGCCTCTGCCTCTGCCTGTGCCTTTGCCTGTGCCAGCCAGCGTGGCCGAGTGTCGACGATTCCGCCCGGTTGCTTTTGCTCAAAAGCCGCGCGCGTCAGGCAAAGCAAGACGCACCGTGGTCCGCGGCCAACCAAAGGCGCTCCTCCCACCCATCCCCCGGCCCCTCTCACGGGCATACATCTCGCGCGCACCACCTAGTCCCGACACCATGAACCAGTCGGGCCTCCGCCTCGGGGCAGGGCTCTGGGCCAGGGCGACGCTGGCTCCAATCCCCGCCCGCCGCGTCCCCCGTCACTGCGTAATCACCGGAGCTTTGCAGGGGCGGCGCACGCACTCCCGGCTGGCTAGTCGTGCCCATCAGAGGCTCCCGGGGAGCACTTCCGGTGCGCCCGCCGGCGACCACCATGGATGCAGGCCCCTGTCGGCCGGGAGCGGTGTGCGAGCAGGCGGCCAGCGCTGTGCGTCCAGCGACCACCGCAGCGCCCGGACCCTGGCCGTCAGGCTGCGCGAGGGCGAGGACGAGGTGCTGTTTTCCAAGCTGTGGCTGCGCGACAGCTGCAGGTGCAGCTCCTGCGTCGACCCCTCGTCCGGCCAAAAGAACTTTGAGACGTGCGACATCCCTGCCTCGCTCAGCGTCGAGGCCGTGTCCGTGCGTCCGGACGGCTCCCTCGAGGTCCGCTGGGCCGACGACTTCCTCTCGGGCGCCGGCGCAGCCCACGAGTCTGCATACCCCGCCTCGCTGCTGGCGCGAGCGGTGACG
>PYSQ01000044.1:40297-61789 GCA_003049435.1 Nakataea oryzae | reverse complement strand
GCTCCAGCAACACCGACCTCGCCGACAGCCCCGCGCATCGTGCGCACGGCCTGGGACCGCAGGACTTTTGAGGCGCAGGCCCGCTTCATCCCCTACGCCGACTGGGTCAAGGGCGGTGCCGAGTTCTGGCGGGGGTTCGCGGACCTGGCGCGGCTGGGGCTCGTCTTCATCCGGGGCGTGCCCGAGTCCGAGGAAGCGGTCGAGGCCATCGCGGCGCCCATCGGGCACCTGCAGACGACCTTTTACGGCAAGACATGGGACGTCGTGTCCAAGCCGCAGGCCGAGAACGTGGCCTACACAAACGTGTTCCTGGGCCTGCACCAGGACCTGCTGTACATGAAGGACCCGCCGCGCCTGCAGCTGCTGCACTGCCTGGCCAACAGCTGCGAGGGCGGCGAGTCGCTCTTCGCCGACGGCATCAGCGCCGCCGAGGCGGTGCGCGCCGGGGACCCGGCGCAGTTCGCGCTGCTGCGGGACGAGCACGTGCGCTACCACTACGACAAGAACGGCCACTGGTACGAGTGGAGCAGGCCCGTCGTGACGCTGGCCGCGGACGGGAGCGGCGACGTCGACTCGATCGGCTGGTCGCCGCCGTTCCAGGACCACTTCTCGGCACCGCGCGTCTCGGCCTCGGCCTCCGCCGCCGAGGACCCGCTCGAGAACTGGCGCGCCGCGGCGAGGCGGTTCAGGGACGCGGCGTGCGCGCCCGAGGCCATGTTCGAGTACAAGATGGAGCCCGGCGAGTGCGTCATCTTTGACAACATGCGGGTGCTTCACGGGCGGCGCCAGTTCAACGTCACGTCGGGCAGGAGGTGGCTCAAGGGGACCTACGTGCAGGAGCAGGTCATGCTGAGCAGGCTGGCGCAGATGCCGAACGAGTTCAAGTCTGGCTGATGATTATGATGACGACGAATGAACGGGCTGTGCGCTATGCATACAGATAGAAGCCCAGACAGACCAGGAGCGTGATAGATGCCATGTTTCTCCACGACCCCGCTGACGATAATGGTTATGATGCTGCTATTCCTGTTGGGGCCTGTCGGCATGCACTCGCCTGTAGGAGCAAAAGCACCGCCGCTGCTATTTACGAATGCCCCGGCTCGATTGGGTCTGGAAATAGCGACCGTTGGATCGCGTCACTGCATCGACATCAACGTCTTACTGCTTTGCTATTTTGGGCTCTACTGACCCCGCATCAAAGCCGCTGACTACACAGTACGTGCTTGGCAGGGAAACGTTGATCTCCTCGGGCGAGGCCACCCGTCTCTCTCTCTCTCTCTCTCTCTCTCTCTCTCTCTCTCTCTCTCTCTCTCTCTCTCTCTCTCTCTCTCTCTCTCTCTCTCTCTCTCTCTCTCTCTCTCTCTCTCTCTCTCTCTCTCTCTCTCTCTCTCTCTCTCTCTCTCTCTCTCTCTCTCTCTCTCTCTCTCTCTCTCTCTCTCTCTCTCTCTCTCTCTCTCTCTCTCTCTCTCTCTCTCTCTCTCTCTCTCTCTCTCTCTCTCTCTCTCTCTCTCTCTCTCTCTCTCTCTCTCTCTCTCTCTCTCTCTCTCTCTCTCTCTCTCTCTCTCTCTCTCTCTCTCTCTCTCTCTCTCTCTCTCTCTCTCTCTCTCTCTCTCTCTCTCTCTCTCTCTCTCTCTCTCTCTCTCTCTCTCTCTCTCTCTCTCTCTCTCTCTCTCTCTCTCTCTCTCTCTCTCTCTCTCTCTCTCTCTCTCTCTCTCTCTCTCTCTCTCTCTCTCTCTCTCTCTCTCTCTCTCTCTCTCTCTCTCTCTCTCTCTCTCTCTCTCTCTCTCTCTCTCTCTCTCTCTCTCTCTCTCTCTCTCTCTCTCTCTCTCTCTCTCTCTCTCGCGAAGGATGATGCTGCCCACAATCCAAACACGACCAACAGCAGCTGCGCCATGACCATCAAGGAGAAGAAAACCGCCCCCTACGGGCGCTGGGAGAGCCGCATCAGCATTGAGCATGTCACCATTGGGATTCGGTCGCTGAGCCACCCGCGAGCATGTGTACGTTCACGTGTCCAACCCCAAGGCCGTAGAGCAGTAAGCAGTAAGAGCACACACTTGCTTACCACAGCCGCCGCCGCCGCAGCCGCGATCCAAGCGCGTCTTCTGCCTGCAGGGCCGGAACGACGGCTCCAACGCCATCTGCGAGGTTGTACGCCAGGCCCCGTTCCGCCACGAGATCAAGCTCCTCCTGCCGCCGGGCCACAGCTGCGAGTGCCTCATCTACGAGTACGGCGGCCTGCCCTACGCCCTGCTGACCCCCGACGCCGCGGGCCCGCGCATCATCTTCTCCGACGCCAGGGCGCAGGCGCTCAAGCTGCTCGACGTGGACGCGGGCGCCGTCCGCACCCTGGCGCAGAGCCCGACGCTGCGCTTCGGTGACTTTGACCCGCACCCGGCGCCCGGCGCGCCCTGGGTGCTGTGCCTGGAGGAGGACCACGGGCCCGCGGCCGGGGGCCAAGGCGGCGAAGTGCGCAACTATGTCTCCGTCATCGACATCCGGACCGGCGGCGTGAGGCGCCTGGCGACCTCGGCCGACTTTTACTCGTACCCGCGCTTCAGCCCGGGCGGCGGCGCAAAGGTCTGCTGGCGCGAGTGGGACCACCCGGGCCTGCCGTTCCTCGACGTCAAGCTCGCCTGGGCCGACTTTGTGGTCGACGAGAGTGGCGGCGGCGGCGACGCCGCTGTAGAGCTGAGGAACGTCGAGACGGTCGCGGGCCACGGCGGCGGCCAGAGTGTGGCTGAGCTGCGCTGGGCGCCCGACGGCACGCTCTTCTACACGCAGGAGCTGGACGGCATGGACTACCGCCAGCTCTGCGCCGTTCGTCCCGGGGAGGACATCACCAGCTCCTCACAGAGCAAGCGGCACTTTAGGCTCGAGGGCTTGGAGGAGGTCGAGTTTGGCGATGCTTCGTGGTACTTTGGGTGGTAAGATGAGAACAGAGTTTTTTTTTTCTGCGAAGACCACATCAGCCTGCTGTTCCGGCTTCTTGTGACTGTTCGCTAACCAGAAGGACACACTTCAGCCAGACGTTTGTCTTCCTCTCGGAAACGACCATGGTGGCGTCCTACACCAAACTCGGCACCAGCCATCTCGTCCACGTCGACATCCCTTCGCGCAAATGGACCCCGCTCGACGTCGGGCTTCACGAGCTGCGCTTCGACCCTTTGGCCCCTCTGAACGAGTCCTCCTTCCTCGTGCGCGGGAGCGGCCACACCACGCCCTCGGCCCTCTACCGAGTCGACCTCTCGAAAGAGAGCACCGCGCCCTCGCCCACGGCAACAATGCTTTACAGCACCGTCACCGAGTACCTCCCGACCGAGCTCTTCTCGACGCCGCAGCACATACAGCTCGAGTCCCAAAATGCGCCCATCCGGCCCATCCACGGCTTCTACTGGCCGCCGCACAACCACGCCTACACGGCTCCCGCGGGCGCGCTCCCGCCGCTCATCGTGCAGTCGCACGGCGGGCCGACGGGCCACACGACGCCCGGGCTCGACGTGGCCGACGTGCAGTTCTGGACCTCGCGCGGCTTCGCCGTCTTCGCCATCAACTACACGGGCAGCTCGGGCGGCCACGGGCGCGCGTACCGCGAGCGCCTGTTCGGCGGGGGCTGGGGCGTCCTGGACCGCGACGACGTGCCCGAGGCCGTGGCGCACCTGGCGGCCCGTGGCCTGGCCGACGCGGCCCGCGTAGGCGTCTCGGGCGGCAGCGCCGGCGGCTACCTGGTGCTGCAGAGCCTGGCCTGGCACCCGCGCGTCTTCGCCGGCGGCGCCTGCCACTGCGGCGTCTCGGACGTGGGGGCGCTCGCGGCCGCCACGCACAAGCTCGAGAGCCGCTACATGGACCTGCTCCTCTTCGAGCCCGGCATGACCGAGGACCAGAGGCGCGCCCGGCTCCGCGAGCGCTCGCCCCTGTTCCACGCCGGCCGCATCGCCGCGCCGCTGCTGCTGGTGCACGGCGACGAGGACACGGTCGTGCCCATCGCGCAGTCCGAGGAGATCCGGGACAGGATCCTCGGGCGCGACGGCGGCGGCGGCAGCGTCAGGCTGGTTGTGCTGCCTGGCGAGGGCCACATCTTCAAGAAGCTGCCCAACCTCGTCACCTTTCTCGAGGAGCAGCTTTCCTGGTGGGAAAAGACGCTGCTTGCCTGAGCAAAGGGGGTCGGGTGTGTTACTTTGACATGGGGGGACGCGGTGCTCAAGAATGATCAAATAGACTGGTGGTATAACTAAATGCGTACCCAAAATGTACCCGCTAACCCAAATAGCCAAACGCCAATAGAAGAAGAAAAGAACAAGAAAAAAGGAAGATCAAAAAAAAGAAAAGAAAAGAAAATAAGCACATTTACGCCTCGATCCCAGCCCAGATCTTGTTGCTGAGCTCATCATCCGCATTGAACCACTGCTTGAGGCACTCGGGCAGCGGCGCGGGCCCGTCCTCGCCGCCGTCGCCGCCGAGCTCTGCGGCCTTGAGGTCGGCGACCTGCTGCAGCAGGGCTCCGTCGTAGGCGTCGTCGCCGACGATGGCGCCGCCGTCAAGCTCGTCATCCCAGTCGGCGGCGGCCGAGACGCCTCCCACGACGGGCGCGTGGCCCAGCATCAGGTCGGCCACCATGCGGCCAAAGACGACGCTGCCGTGCGCGCTCACGTGCTCGGCGTCGTTGGGCTTGGAGTCGAGCCGGTGCGCGGCTGTGCTGCCGATGGCCTCGATGTAGCCCGTGCTGGCCGCGTTGAGGTCGAGGAACCGCGTCTGCGTCGCGGCCGCGGCGGCCATGGACAGCCGCCGCTCATTGGCCAGCGTGTCGTTGGCCTCGTGCTCCGAGACGAAGATGCGGCGGGCCAGCGGGGAGAGGATGATCTGGGGTGTTTGTGTTAGTCTGGAGGGTTCGATGAAGAGAGAGAGAGAGAGGACAAGGGAAATACTTACCGGCGTTCCGCCCGCGTCCTTGACCTGCTGCGCCATGGACTCGAGGTTATCGCGGTACTGCTGCTGGCTCACTCCCCGCGAAGGGATCTGGTCGTTGTGGCCAAACTGCGTTGTTTGCCTCCTGTATCAGTACCTCACCCACCCTCTCATCCTCCTATACACACAAAATAAACGCACCTGGATGGTCACGATGCAGTCAAACGCATCCTTGTTGTCTTTGACCTGCTGGATGACGCGCCCCCACTCGCCGTCCTGCACAAACGACGCCGTCGTGGCGCCGTTGACGCCGTGGTTGGACCCCCAGCCGGGCCGCTTGACGAAGGACAGGAACCCCGTGCCCCACCCGCCCCCGAGCGCCGACTGCACCGCCGTCGTCGAGTCGCCCGCCAAGATAAAGGCCGGCGTCCGGTTGCTGCACGCCGCGCTTGCTGGCGTGGCGAGGGAGGCGGCGGCGGCCATGACGAGGGACAGCAAGGAATACATTTTTTTTGTTTTTCTTTTTTCTGTGTGTGCGGTCGATGTATCAGTCGCTGGTAGATCGAGCTTGTTATTGATGTTGGCTGCGCAAAGTTTTTGCAACTCTTGTCTCGACACCTGGGGCTGGCTGTCTATAGGAGCTCTGGCTGGGCTGGCTGGCTGTCTGGCCGAGGCTAAAGGCTGTAAAGAAGAGATGCTGCGCATTCGCCTAAAGACCAGATTGCCAAGCCAAACTGACCCGTTGCGGTGCCCGACGATGCTTTTTGAATCCATCTCAACCCCTTCTCCGCTCCCTTCGCTCGTGACTAGCCCCAGCCAAATCAGTCGCTAGGGTAGCATTGGAGGCTGAACAAGGAAATGTTTCAACCCGGCGTCGGCACGCGGCGCGAACCCCAGGACCACTTTAGCCTCGCCCTTGCCTGAAACTAGCACCTATTATTAACTCTCCACCCGTCAACGGAGGCGACGCGAGTTTTCAACAGTTCCATCGAGTTCAAAGCGCGCAATTAAACGGCTCAGGGGCATCGTGAAATTTTTGGTATTCCAACCTGGGGTTTTTTTTCTGCTTCTTCTTCTTCTTATGGAGTTTTTCTAAAATCGTACACCGGTGCTCAAGCCCAAGCGGCAGCCATCTACACCTGACCCTAGGCGATGGTAGCATCCAGCCATCACCTGTTGCGATTGCTAGACCAGCGCCTGACCATGACCTCGCGCACCCTATACTGCTCCAGTAGTTCCGCAATACCCCGCTCGGCATCCGGCACGGCGCTGATGGCAGACGGCGGCGGTATGTCCACATAGACGAGCACCATGCTCTTGAGCACGTGGGAAAGAACGCGCTGGATGCCGTGCAGCCAGTGCCAAGACAGCTGCCGCTGCGGAGCCTT
The DNA here is from genome assembly GCA_003049435.1 of Nakataea oryzae. NCBI lineage: Eukaryota > Fungi > Ascomycota > Sordariomycetes > Magnaporthales > Magnaporthaceae > Nakataea > Nakataea oryzae. The sequence continues at coordinate 55,496 of PYSQ01000044.1, read as the reverse complement.
GCGTTGCTGCCCGCTCCATCCGGCATCCGAGTAAGACGGTAGCACCATCAGACCAAACTCGGCATGATCAAACACCGGGCCTCGGCGGTAGAGGAGCCAGTCCACCCCGAACTTGACGCCCTCCCTCGGGACCCATCCAAGCGACCGGAAGTGGTGGTACGCCGCGTAATGCACCAAAAATGGATCGTCCGGGCGAAGACGCGGCAGGTCAGGGCTCGGGTTCCTCGGCGGGAAAAAGGAATGGTCTCCGAACAGCTGGAGCAGCTCCAGCGTAGACAGTTCCGATCCCGTCTTTGGGTCTACCACGACCAGGGCGCCAATCGCAAAAGCCAGATAGAATGCTTCTTGCGCGCTCAGCTGGAGATGTTCCCGGTCTACCATCGTGGCCCCGTCTGCCGTCTTAGCCGGCTGACTCGCTTCCGACACGGCCGCGGGGGCATCTGAAGAATGCGACGGTAGCTTCATTGGCAGGTCCGCAGCTGGCTGTGGCAGAGACATGGTGGGATTGATTGGACTCGGTGGGTCATGCAAGTTGAAGGTGGCCGACTTAACCTTGGGAGAGAAGCGGACGCTCTTCTGTCCTTTCAGTGACTTGGACGCGCCATCGGTGCTGGCGGTCACGATGGAGCCGTGTCCATTGGCGCCGTGGTTTCCATTTACGAGCACTGCCTTGCCATTGACCTTGTCCTCGGGAACCGAAGCGGTCGACGCTAAGAGCAAGTCCAGAGACCCGGATGGGGACTGATCCAACGGGCTGGCATCCGAGTCTAGGATAAGAGCCTGCTCAACACCATTCGCTAGGTCGTTCACGGAATGAGATGGTTGCAGTTCAACTGCCGAGTTGGGCAGCCGAACCAGCTGGAGTGGGGTGACGGGCGGTAGATGAAGAGCCAGACGGTTCGTCAAGGGCCGAGAGGCGCGGGCAGGCTTGTGCATCTCGGCTCCAGAGTTGGGCAGTCGAAGAAGCTCCAACGGTCCAACAGGCGAGGCGACGGCAGTTTCAAAAGGCAGCGAGAGATCTGTCGTCGGTACCTCGGCCGTCAAAGGGGGCGCCGCGGCGAGCTTCGCCTGGCCCTGTGCAGTAGCAGCGTGAGCTGCCGCCAGAGTCTCCTCGAGGCGGGTGCGCTCAATGGCCTCCTGCTCGATTCTGGCGCGCTCCCACTTGACCCGCTGACGCTCCTCTCTCCTTTTGCTCGTGAGCTGCTCTGCAACCTTGCCGGCGCCGACGCCGCGCCGGTCCATCTCGCGCTTCAGCCAGTTTGGCTCACTGCGGCTCAGATGGCCCTTGCCAAAGAACCCCTGTTCCCAGAGCGCCCGGATGGATTCCGGGTCTGTTATGTGGACAGACCTGGTCTCGGGCGACCAAGTGCCCCGGTGCCTCGTGGACGGCTCATTGGGAGGCCTCGAGAACACCGTCTGGTTGAGCCAGGCATAGACTACGTGGACGAGAGAGAGCGGGTTGCTCGGATAAAAGGTCGGGAGCGGAAAGGTCCGGATCGGGGCCGGGAGGGCGTAGATCTGGTGCAATGGGAGCTTCTTTTTTGGGGGAGTGCGTTCAGCGACAGTCTGACTAGCGGCCGAACTGGAGGTGCTGGGCTCAGCCATCGTCGTTCAGCATGTCGACACTGGAAAAGGAGAGGGTGAGTCTTCGAGTTTCCAAGTGGAGCGAGACGGTGGTAAAGGAAGCGAGGACGAAGGGGGAGCAGGGAAGCATGTGACAGGACGGGCATTGTGTGTAGTCGCTCAGATACCGTTATAGTCTATAATGAAGCACTCAACGGGGGCTACTAAGTAGGCCCCTCAGCAACATGTATGAATCATCATCGCGATGGTGGGCACGGGGAAGGTGACGAGGAAAGATGGCTAGGAAATCTCGGTCCCTCGGGGTCGCTCGATCCCCTTTTGCTCGGGACAGGAGCCCTCAGCTGGGCCGGGCCGGTTCGCCCCGAGGCTAGTGGACGCCAGGCATGGCGAGGAGGGAGGGAGCAGACGCGAGGGTTGTGGGATGACGGGCGGCAATAAACGGCAAACGGCGACTTACTGTTGGGCTGAGGGATATTCCTCCCGCGGTGCCGGCCGAGGCCGGTCGGTAGCTGCCATTCACGACCACTAGGCGTGACGGCTAGGCCGACATGGAGCTGGCAGACAGGACGGCAAGGTCAAGTCCGGGCATAGAACATGTCGTGAGGCTGTCTTGTCTGAGGATGAGATTTTCGCCTTGCATTTTTTTTCTCTGCGTTTTTCAATGGGCCATCCAGGTCCCCGCCTGGTCCCAGCTTCCGCCGGGTCCTCTTCGGAAAATCTCGGCGCGGCCAGGCGTCGAAAAACGGCAGCCTTGATTGGACAGCAGGCAGCGATGCGCTCTGGGTGCAGCGCAGACTCAATTCGGCCACCCAACCTTGCATCTGATTTGGACTCGGTCTGAGCCGAGATCATACCCAGAGCCTGGGATTTCAGGTCTCCACAGCCATTGCCATGGTAGACGCCGGGCAGGACAGAAGGGCGGAAATTTAAAATAACATTTGATTGGAATCTTCGATTTTCTGGGGCAAGCGACAGGCGAAAGAACCCGCGCGCGTCTGCCACGACTGCAGCGGGGTCCACCAGGGAGGACTGACAGCGACCGAAGCCCCAGTAATGAGGAGCCGACGAGATGGAGGCTAGCAGCCGGATCCCAGCCGCCACGAGCTGAGCTGCGATTCACCGAGAGGAAGACGCAATTTGCGCCGGGCAGACATGATCCTGGATTAGGGGCTCCGTCTTTTGTCGCACTGGCACTCGCACTCGCCGGAGCGTCGTCACCGCCCTGTGCTGACGGGGTCGTCGAGTTGAGGTTGATCAGGCAGGTGACACCTACCTCCAGCTGGAGGCGGAAAGAAAGGAGAAAAAAAATAGTTGGCCTCAACTCCAACAAAATCCTGCTTGCTGTTCCCGTCACTCCTTCCCCAGACTCGACCCTCTCCTGCCTGTCTGTGCGGCGCGTTTCAGTGGCCGCCCGCGCAAATGTCGTCACTTGTCGACGGGCTGGCATATGCCGGAGCCGTCTGGTCTGGCGTTGTCTTTACCGTCCAGGGCATCGGTTCGTTCCAGCTGTAGGTTGAGCGCCTTCCCCAAGCAGCAAAAGGCCCCGCGCATATGCCAAATGTGCCGCCGACAGCAGCCTAGCCCGTCCCCTAACAATGCGCCTTGTCCAGGTTCCGCAACAACTCCAAGCCGCCGCCGCCGCCCGTGTCGCCGTCGCTCAGGCCCGAAGATGTGCCTCACATCACCATCATCAGGCCGGTGAAGGGTCTCGAGCCCCGCATGTACGAATGTCTCGCATCGACATGCCAGCAGGCCTACCCCCGCGACAAGCTCAGCATCCGCCTGTGTATCTCGTCCAGAGACGACCCGGGCTACCCGACCCTCGAGCGCATCGCCGCCGACTTTGCCTCGGCCGGCCTCGACATCCAGATCCTCCTCGAGTCCGAGGACCCGCTGCTTCACGGGTCGGGCGGAGACACGCACAACCTGGGGCCGAACCCCAAGATTCGCAACGTCAGCCGCGCCTACCGCGAGGCCAAGGGCGACATCATATGGATCATCGACTGCAACATCTGGGTCTCCAAGTCGGCCGGCGGCCGCATGGTCGACAAGCTCCTCGGCCTGGCCCCCGCTGGCAGCTCCGGCAAGAAGCCCATGCCCTACAAGTTTGTGCACCAGCTGCCCGTCTCGGTCGACGTGACGCCTGCCGACACGGCCGCGGCCACGGGCATGATGCAGTACGGCGGCGGCCGCCTGGACGAGATGTTCATGTCGTCGACGCACGCAAAGTTCTACAGCGCCATCAACACGGTCGGCGTCGCCCCCTGCGTCTGCGGCAAGAGCAACATGTTCCGCAAGTCGCACATTGACCGCCTCACCGACCCGGCCCAGAACCCGATCCTGACCCCGGATGACGCTCGCCGCGGCCGCGGCATCGACTTCTTCTCGTCGTACATCTGCGAGGATCACCTGATTGGCGATCTGCTCTGGCGCTCCGAGGTGCCCGGCCACGACCGCCACGGCCTGGTCCACGGCGAGCTGGCCCTGCAGCCCATGCGCTCCAACACGGTCGCTTCGTACATTGCCCGCCGCGTCCGTTGGCTGCGCGTCCGCAAGTGGACCGTTATCGCCGCCACCCTTGTCGAGCCTGGCGTCGAGTCGCTGCTCTGCTGCCTCATCTTCGCCTTTGCCATGACCACGGCCCCCTGGGCAGGCGCCGACTGGTTCGTGCCGCGCACCTGGGCCGCCATGGCTCAGGTCTTCGCCTCCGCCCTCGCCTGCTGGATCACCCTCGACCGCGTTGTCTACCGCCTGCTGCACGCCACCCGCAGCCTCGAGGTTGACTCGGACTCTCCCGACTTTGCGCTCGGCTACGAGCGCAAGGGGGGCTTGCCGCTGCGGTCCTTCCCAGCTTGGCTGCTGGCTTGGGCTAGCCGCGAGCTGCTTGCCCTGCCCATCTGGACCTGGGCCGTCCTGCTCGGCGGGACCGTCACCTGGAGGGGCCAGAGCTTCAAGGTGAGGATGGACATGAGCGTGGTCGAGAAGCCCAGGCCGAAAGGTGCGCGGGTAGCGGGTACAGAAGCTGCAATAAGTGGAGGAGAGGGGGCAAAGTCGATACCTAGTGGCAATGGGACCGCCGGGAAGACTCGTCAGGCCTGATAGACGGCGCACTAGAATAATAATCATATAGACTAATACACTAGATACCAAATGAATTCAAAAGATATCACAAAGAGGAGCGCCTGTTTCAATGTTGGTTCTGGCTCACGACGCGAGTCTGCACGGCTATGGGTCTTGGAATCAACGCATGAATTGAACATCGTAACTCATTACTGTATACCCCGAGCTCCCAGATCATACGTGCAACGAATGCGCCAAAAGGATTTACGGTGTGGCTGCTGACGACTCCGCCGCCCGATCGACGTGGGCATGTGCTTTTTTTGCTTTCCAAGCAAGATCTCGCAGTTCCCTTGAAGCCGGTTGGGCAAATCGCAGCGCTCAAACCATCCTAGATGCCTCCCTGTCTCTCCCTCCACCTCCCCCCTCACCACTTCTTCGCCTCGGCCCCGGCGGGCGGCTGGGTGGCGACCTTGCCGTCCTTGACGTTGTTCCAGTCGGTGCTGAGCGCGGTGCCGTTGCTCTCGATGTAGCTCTTCATCATGGCGCGCTGCGCCTCGGGCGGCGCGTTCTTGTACAGGTTCTTGAAGAAGGCGTCGACGTCCTGGTCCTTTGCCTCGGCGTCCTCGTCGTCGCCGACCTGCTCCCAGTTCTTGGGGCCGCCCTTGGCGCTGGTCGGGTAGGCCGGCGGCTTGTCCGCTGCCGCTGACGCTGTTGTTGTTGCTGTGTTGGTGGTGGTAGCAGTGGTGGCAGGAACAGGAGTAGAAGCAGGAGTGCCGGCCGCCGCTGAGCCGGCCAGCGCCGCCGCGTCCTCGCCCGTCACCTCGGAGCCCCAGGCCTGCCACTTCTGGCCGGGGGCGCCGCTGCGCAGGGTGAGCTCGACCTTTGTGCCAAAGACCTTGTGCTTGGTCTCGGCGGGCACGACGGGGTGGCTGAGCCTGAGGGTGAGGGTGGGGTTGGACTCGCGCGGGAGGTTGCGGACGACGACGACGTCGCTGCCCACGTGCTCCACGGCGAGCCTGTCCTTTTCTGCGCCCTTGATGAAGATGGAGAGCGTGATGACCTCCTTGTTCTGGAAGAAATCCACCCGCAGCTTCTGCTCCTTGGGTGGTGCCGCTGCCGCCGGGCTGGGAACGGCGGTGGTTGCGGCAGCGTTTGAGGAGTTTGCCGCTGCAGACGTCGAGGCCTGCCCCTCGGGGTTGTACTCCCCCTTGACGAGCTTCGGCGGCTTGGGCTCCCTCGTGACCGTCAGCCTGCGGCCCGGCGCGTCGACCGGCAGCTTCTCCATGGCGCCCAGCACGACGACCCTGAACGAGTACGGGCGCACCCACTCCTTCTTCTTGGACGCCATGGCCAGGTCGCCGCCGCCGCCGCCGCCCTGGGCCTTGTCGACCAGCAGGGCCGCCTCGTTGTCCCTCTGCGCATCCTGGAGCGTGGCCGTGTAGACGCCGTCAGGCCCGGCCCTGGCCGCCACGGGATCCGGCCTCTCGCGGGCCGGGAAGCCCAGGGCCAGCCGCATGGCCCAGGTGCAGCAGGCGTCGGCGTCGGCCAGCCGGCCCTGCTTGAAGGCGAGCACGCCGCGGCGGTACTGCGCCTCGCGCATGTGCTCGTCGCGGTTGGACTGGCGCTGCGCGGCCTCGACGAGCGCGTGCTCGCAGTCGACGAGGGCCCGCTCGACATCGCCCTTGGCCTGGTAGGCCTGCGCGCGCGCGAGCAGCCAGGCGGGCGAGGGCCGCACCGCGATGGCCTTGGTCAGGTGCGAGATGGCGTCGTCCCACTTCTCGGCCTTGGCGAGCTCGATGCCCTTGTGGCCATTTGTGATTTCCGACATGGTGGTGCTGGTGTTTTGCGCAGATCTTCTTGTTCTGTAGCTGGACAGGTATGTAAATGTAACACGAGGCCTTCCTCGATGTTTGTTTGCGGCTTTCGGGACCGTCTGCCCTGGGCGAATGAGCGTGGGGTAGCGAGGCGTGACGCTTCACCTGGCGGTCCCTAGGCCCAAAGGTTAAACGCGGCACTTGATTTCTGCCCGTTTGTGCTGATCTGTTGACAAACCCGAAATGCAGTGCTGATGGTCCGTTCAATAAGGTCGTCGGGCAAGAGAAACGGTTGTCTGCATGCCCGCACAGGTGCCTACCAGGTGCCGCCCAGTTGGTCGTACGGATTGAGTTCCAATAATACACTGGCGCCAGGTGACGTGGTGGCGGCCATGGAAGCTGTTGGAAGCCCCCAGCAAGGCAGCCAATCAAGTGGGGCTGGCGACTCGGCTTCCCATCTTTGTTCGCAGAACCTCGCTCAGGTTTCGAGGCCCCCCCCCTCCCCCATTCCATGTTCAGCACTCTTCTCTGACTCGAGGCGAGCAGAGTCTAGTATTATTAGGGACTACGTCTAGGTGGGTGGGTGGTCTATGATGGGCAAACAGCCGCACTGTCCCCCTCCCGCTCACAGGATCTTCTCGTTGGGATACTTCTTGGCAAACATGCCCATCGCCTTGATGGTGAAGACCAGCTTGTAGTTGGGGTACGAGATCATGCAGCTCTTGTTGAACACGCCCTCGATGGCCTCCTGCAGCCATTCGCCATTTGGCTGCTGACGCTCCATGATGAGCCTGATGCCCTTCCTCAGAGGCTCCATGTGCGGGTACTCGGCCTTCATGAGCCCGATAAGTGCCCACGAAGTCTGCACCACGAGGGAGCCCATGGGGTGCTCAATGTACTTGGATTGCTCGCACGCCTATGGTCGGTTAGCACGCCAGACTTGGCATTAGCCGGTAAAGACATTGGACAAGACATACCTGGTAGCTCTCCGACCACCCGCCGTCCTTGCGTTGCTTGGAGACGAGGAACTCGCATCCTCTCTTCGCGTGGCCGCTGTTCTTGTAGGTCTCGCCAATGCTCGCCAGACTCTCCAGCGCAAACATGCCCGCGTACGTGAAGCAGATACCCCAGCTTCCATACCAGCTGCCGTCCGGCCGCTGATCCGTCTTGATCCAGGCCACAGCCTTTTGGATGAACTCTGTCACCTCCCTCGCCCGGTAGTCCGGCCAGTGCTTATGGAAGAGCGACAGAGCGGTCACGCAGGCAGTGGTGCACTCGGGGTAGTTGTACTCGACCATGATGCGCCCAAACACCTCGGCTGCGTTTAGCATCTCCATGAGCTCGCTGCCCCGCGGCGGCTCGTAAGAGGCACACCCTCCGTTGGGGGACTGGTATGTGAGCAGTGTGTCGATGGCGTCAAATATCCTTCGATCGTCGATGAGCTGCGGGTATCCAGGCGTCTTCTGCAGCAGGATGACCGACTTGAGCGCCTCCGAAACGCAGTCGCTGACGGCGTAGCCCTGGTCCTTGTTGCTAAAGGCCCAGGCTCCCTTGCGCTGCTGGCGGTAGCCCTCCACCGTGTACTTGGCATCCTCCCGGATCTGCTGGTCGTCGAGGAACTCGAGCGCCTTGGTGAGCATGGGCCGCCAGCGGGGGTGCCCCGTCAGGCCAGCGTCCATGACTGCCTGGATCGCAAAGGCCGTGTCCCAGCACTGAACTCCGTTTGTGCCGTTGACCAGCATGCCTTCGGTGTTGATCCATATAAACTCCTCCATCCTTTCTTGGTGCCTCCTGACCGAGTACGAGTCCGGTCCGTCGCGGATGTAGCAGCAGATCATGTTCATCGGTCCGTTTGCCGGCGCCAGATCGGCATAGTCCGTATTTTCGTCCTCCATCTCAATCAAGCGGCTCGCCCATCCCTCGGCCTTGTCGACCAGGGCCTTGGTGCGGAAGTACGGGTTCCAGATGTTGACGAGGAACCAGTTGGCTGTGTTGAGCAGCCACGTTTTGGGATGATAGTTGTCGCCCGGAGCGATGGTATTCCTGTGCGCGCCCCAGACGATAGATTCGTACGGCTCGACAAACAGCTCCTGCCTGAGCTCCCTGACGAGATCCGTGGTCTCGCCTTGCCAGCGTTTCGACCACACATAGCCCATGGGGAGGAAGACCTGGCGGATATGGATCCACCATCGCCATGGTGCGAACGGCACCCAGTCCGGCAGCAGCCAGAGTTCCGGGTTGACCGGGTTCACGATGTCCCACTGACAGACACCCAGGACAGACAGCCACCACTTGGCCCAGTGCGGCGAGTGGGTCGCTCCGCCCAGCCTGTGCAGCGTCGCCCGGGCCTTGACCATGACGGGGTGGTCGGCCTCGACGCCCACGATCCTGAGGACGGTGTAGTTCATGGCAGTGCCAAAGACGGAGCTCTCGCCCTCGATGTGCAGGCCCCAGCCGCCATCCTCGGGGTGGGCGCGCGCAAAGAGGTAATTCTTGATCTCGGTGGCGTAGGTCCATGGGATCGGCGTCTTGGTCACGTACCAGGCGATGATGACGCCTGGCAGCAGGAACATGGGGCCTCCGTATTCGCAGCCCCAGTGTCCGGCAGGAAGCTGCAGCTTCTCGAGGAAGTCGAGTCCATTGCGGACGGCGTCGAGCGGGTTCTCGGGCTTGGGGAGATCGGGGATTTCCTGGACAGGCGTACGGGTGAGTCGAGGACGGCCCCTCGCCGAGCAGGGGAGGAGGCACTCACCAGCGGCAGTCCCAGGAAGTACTTGTCGGCCAGGGTCTGGGGCGAGGCCCTGACCTGCTCGTCGTCCTCGAGGTAGTGCCAGGTATGGCGGCCGCCGTCGGCCTTCATGCGCCATCTGGTGCGGTCGGTTTTCTCAGCAAGCTTGGGGCGCTTGCTGGACGCATCTGGCGCGTTAGCGTCGCCTGATCGCTTCTTGGACGCTCCGTTGGCCGTGCGTCCGCTGGCCCTGGCAGCGTCGGTGCTGCCGCTGCGGGCGATCCCGCTCGCCTTTGCTTCTCCCATTCTGTTGCTTTGTCGCTTGCAGGTGCACGGCCTGCTGTCTGGAGGCAGTCACACAGACAAAAAGGTTGGTGCAATACTGCCAATTGGCTTTTATCAAGAAAATTAGGGGACCCCCTCCGCCTCCGGCTCAGCTTCACTTCACATGCAGCCCTCGCAGCGCGCGTGGCAGGCGGTCAACCCCTGGTCTGATCTTCAGATTACCCCATCTCTTGCGTGGCACCACGAGCCAAGCCGGACTGCACAAATAGCCCGACGGACCCGAGTGAGCGGGCGGTGATTGGCCAATTCAACTGCCACAGGTGGGCTCGTCTCCGCCCGCTGGGGTTTCCGTAGTGTGGATTCCCCTGTGCTAGTGGACAACGATCTCCAGGCACCTGCAGCACCTGCCGGCTCCTGAGCGCCTGCCTCCCACACCTCAATATTTAGTCTAGTCTGACGCTTTTGACAGGTAGCACCTGCCGGTTCTGTCCCAGCAAGGGAGGAGTCCACTGCCTGCGTCCAGTGATGGATCCAGTCTCAGCCAGCACGGCTGAGTCGAATGCTGTCCAGCCGAGGTTGGTGCAGTCCGTAGTATTCGCACAACTAGTCATGCCCGCCAATTCCCAAGACAAGTTTCCTTCCATTGGCCCAGGCCCTACATCCCTGTCTTGATGTCGACTTTCTTGGCCGCATGAGATGCCAACCGCTCGTCTCCCGCGGAGCCGAGCGTTCCGGGCCAGGTCTCCTATCAGAGAACCGCCGGGGAGACACAACGCCTCTGTGCTAGACGACGCTGTGCCGCCTGTGACTAGACACTCCGAGGCGTCCCTGGTGGGGTCCGCGAGCTGTCCGACGAGCGACACCAGTGCTACAAGCTCGACGGCGGCCGACACAATCGGTCCACCTGCTACTGAGAGCCAGACAGGCAGCGAACGGGGCCAGGCATCGGTAGTGATTGCCCAGATCGAAGAGATTTTCGAGGCTGTCGTCCTCGCCGTCGAACAGCGAACACCACTGTCGATCCCACTGCGTAGATCCAGGAGGAGCAGCTCCGCCCCGAGCACACAAGTATCATTTCCTGGCAGAACGGCACACGAGAGCAGGACTTTTGGTTCGTCCCCTTGCCTTTCTTATTCTGCTATTTTCTACCGCGCTCTAGTCGAAACCCACGAGCTCACCTGTTCAGCTGCCGTCATTCGTATACTTGAGATTGCGCACGAAGCGCTTCTGACGGGGAACCTTGTTACCAAAAGGTGTGGCTGCCTTGTACCGTCCATCCACCGCCGGATGACATCAGAGTCCAGAACGCTAAGCAACACAAAGGAATATATTTTACCAAGACAAGAGTCTGTTTCGAGACCAGCGTACTATCGATGCGCTTGTTGATGATATTGCCTGCACTCTCGGTGTGGGGCGCCACGCCTTGAACATTGTAAGTAGCCATTCAACTCGGTGCCAACTGACACCCTCACTGACACGATGGTCTTGAATAGGCTGCGGCTGGGAAAGGGCTTGTTGCCGGTCCCATCTCCCTCACTTTGGATGACGACGGTTCTGTCTTGCCTTGCGATGATGTACGAGTTGCCGACACTACAGAGCCGGGTCTCTTGGTGAGTTTGGTCGCTGATGATTAACCGAGTACAGGCCACCCTAATTCCTGCGCCTGACAAGCTTCGCCAAGTCGAGTGGACGAGGGCGCAGTGGATCCTGGTAATCGAGAAAGAGGTATGGGCCCGCGGCAAATGTGGCATTGCTTGGTACGATGTAGAGTCGCTGAGTAGCTGATTTTATGATACCCAAGGCAACTTTCAGGACGCTAGCTGCCTCAGACTTTTGTAAGAGGTCTTCTGCAGGTCCTGGAATCTTAATTACAGTATGTCTTACCACACCAAAAATAAGAACGAGCAGCTTCTGACCAGACGGAACATCGCGAACAGGGCAAGGGTTATCCGGACCTGAGCACCAGGAAATTTCTTTTCAATCTTCACCAGTCACGCCCGCACATTCCGATATATGGGCTTGTGGACTACGATCCGTATGGCATCAGGATCCTCAGGAACTACCAAAGAGGCAGTGCAAATCTCTGCCACGAGCGTGATTGCACGGTCAGAAACATCCGCTGGCTGGGCATCAAGCTTGCAGATATCTACGGCTGTCATTTTGGGAGACAGGACCATGTGCCTGAATCATCCAGCCCACAGACTTCATTGTCTTCTCAGGCTCAGGCAAGCCAAGGACAGAGCAGCCAGATGTCTGACGGGACCTCTTCACAGCGGCCCAAACGCGTATGGTCCGCGGCGTTCATGCAGAGCGCCTTTGAAGCCAACACGACTTATCTCAGCATACGAGACCGCAAAGTGGCTTTAGAAACGATACGCAGCTTGTCGACTGACAACGATGACGATGACAGTCAGTATATAGCGGAGCTTCAGGCCATGCTCATGCTCAACATCAAGGCCGAGATACAGGCCGTTGATAATCTGGGAGACATTGCTACATGGCTAAAGGATAAGCTTTGTTCGGAATGATTGAGGCATGTCCATTTGCGCAAGAAGCGAAGATACGGGATGATTTCAGCTGTTTTTCATTGGGGAATTTTTCATTTTCCCTCATCTTTTTCGAAATATTGGGGAGGCGGGCACATAAGATCTCATCTTGCTACTTATGCTAGAGCAACTATGAGCTACAAGACAGAATCAGAGCTATAGCTATTGGTTATCCGCGTTCGAGAACATTTTTTCAGATCACGAACATACAAGCCCATGAGATGATGTGGTTGGCTTTTGGTAGGGTGATTGAAAAAGGATTAAACGGCCCTTCATTCCAGAGAAAGCCCTTCAGTCTTCTGCAATCCCCGTCAAAACAAACTTGCATCCAAAGCACCCAACTCGCGGTCTTGACTTTGAAGTCAATGAGATGAGAGGAAAATGGGTGCAAGTTCGCTGCGGGGACAGTACATGGAACCGGGCGCATACTGTGCGCAGCGGGCTGGTCGCCAAAATTTTCTTCACTGGTTGCCCAATCAGGCCCAGTGGGGGTTTTTGGCGTCCCTCATTCATTGCTCACCCCGTGCAGCAGGGAACAAAAGGTTCGCAAGGCCGCAAGCACAAGGAAAGAAAAGCCATGGCTCCCAAGCTGAGCGAGGAGGAGATTGATGATCTCATCTATTTTGCGCGGGCCGGCGAGGGCGCAGACCTGACGGAGCTGCTCAAGTCAATAGCGACCAGGGAGGGCGTCACGGCGGGGGAGGTTCTTGTGCTCGCCAAGGATGAGGGCAAGTCGACGTGCCTGCACATGGCAGCCGGTAACGGCCACCTAGGTAGGACCCTCTTGCTCCCGCCCTCACAAGCACGGAAAACTAAACCGCCGCCCTCTGCAGAGATCGTCAAGTCCCTGCTCGGCCACCTGGCATCGCTGCCCAAGGCGGAGGACAAGAAGGCGTACCTGGACGCGGCCAACGGGTACGGCAACACTGGCCTGCACTGGGCGGCGCTCGGCGGCCACCTGGGCGTGGTGAAGCTGCTGGTGGAGGAGGGCGCGGCGCCCGCGCTCGCAAACGACAACAACTACGTGGCGCTCGACCTGGCGGGGCTCAACGACCACGTCAAGGTCGTCGACTACTTCCTGGAGCAGGCCAAGGCGCTCGAGACGGAGGACGGCGTGGACGGGGCGGCCGCTGCGGTTGGGGATGTCGAGATTGATGATGAGGGCAAGGAGGCGGGCTCTTCTGCAGGGAGCGGGGATGGCGACAAGGCAAAGTAGTACCAGCTCTGAGTAGGGTTTGGTTGGGCAACTCGTGGTGCATATATCTGTCCAGCTGTACTTTTGTGTGACCCAGAGACTCTGGATAGGGGTAGACTGTGTCTGATTTCAACTGGCGTTTCTGGCGGCTTCGGAAAAATGGGACACTATGGGATACGATATTCATAGTTGCGGAATGCGTATGTGCAGTTTCTGAGCATTTATCATGGAATTAGCGAAGGAATGGATGTATTCTTGCATAAGACGGAGCTCAAGACACATCTTTTTCAACCAGGGCTTCTGGAAAGCCGCAAGTCCCTGCTGCCAGTTATGACAAGATGGCTTGAAAACTGGGGAAGAAACAAAAGATAACGTTCACCATAGAAATTCAAATGCAAGACTCGTAGGAATATATAATTAAGCAGAGTTAAAAGGCGATTCAATATCTCTAAATCTCCCGCAAGAGACCTCGAGAACTGTTCCGTCGCATAGCCACTGCATATTGTTTCACAATTAGAGATGCTACATAAAGCTAGCAGTGCAAGGCACAAAACGGGACAAATGCTTGTAGCGCAGGACATGGTTGGCGGTAATTAAGTGTGGGAAGGCTGCAGCAATATACACGTGCATGGTTGTATGCCGAATATATATTAAAGTCGCCAGAATAGTCTCTCTGTGGACCGAGCCAAGGATCGCGTGGTACCGAATCCCCATATCTTGAGCGGAATTTTTGCGTTGTATCTACACCCCCCCGAGGCTGCTATCCGACGCCAAGTCACACGCCAGCGCCAGCAGCGTGCTCAGCACGCGCGCCACAGGCCGGCTTTCACCACTGGCGTTCTCCGTACAATGCTGGTGGTCGACGGAGCGTTGTGTCGGGACAGTTGGACAAATCTCGCTTGCGAAAAGTGGCAAGGACGACGCCAGCGTGCAGTGCGTGCGCGCGTGCATTGGTGGGGTCGCATTTGTTGTTTTTGTCGCAGCACCTGCAGGCAGCCTTCCCATCTTGGCGAGCGGCAGGTTTGTGGGCTCAGCCATGCAGCCGGGCCCAGATAACAAAAGCTACGGCCAGGTACCAGCCTGACTGACTGACTGGCCGTGTCGCGCGGCCGCGGCATTGGCCGGTAGGGGAGGCCCAGACGCGCATTGCAGATTTCGGCTATCAGTAGTATCCGCTGGGCCATTACGTGACGTGACAGATATGTGCCCATCCCGGCCTACCCTAGCCTGGGGGCCGATTGGCGGGGTGGCCTGCTGTGCCGCTGGGCGGCAGTGGCTCGAGAGCCCTGCCTTGCCCTAGCGCAATCGACAAAGCCGGTGGTGCGCGCGGATAGCGTTGGAGGGTAAGACGGATGCGCAGTAGCTTGTGTGGCTGTTGGCGAAATACGACCTCGACGTGGTTTCCCCAGCAGTGCCCAATAAGCGATCACGAAACGGACGAGCCGAGAGATATCGGCCACTGGGGGGGATACAGAGGCAGACACCAAAGGCTGCTGCTCCTTCGAGCTGTGATTGCGGCCACGGACGCGTTCCGTCGCACCACGCGGCCTTCCAGAAGAGGAGGCTCCACCGTACGAGCGGTATTCCCGAAGCGGGTTTTATACCCTGCAGCAAGTTCCGCGATGTCGATCCTGCACGACCACAGCTTCCCGCATACCAGAGCCGGGCCTAAACCCCGTGGCTGGCTCGGTAGCACAAGACGGAGCTTTACTCGAGCAAGGGAAGGCCCCCTGTTTGAGCGGAGTGAGGAGGACGGTAGGTGGGCGGGCAGGCCGATTGCGAAAAGACAGACCGCGCCGACCCAACCCCCACATCCCCACGTGGGGGGAGGGGCCGAGGTCTGGGTGGATTAAGTGCGTAAGCGGTTTTTTTGGGGGGCAGCGTCGTGGTGCGGAAAACACGGGTGAGGGCATCCATCCATCTGCTCGCGTCCGTCCGTCCAGCGGCCCCAAGGAAGGCCGCGCGCAGCCAAGACGACTTGGGGGGG
>PYSQ01000044.1:26121-40243 GCA_003049435.1 Nakataea oryzae | reverse complement strand
GGGGGGGGGGGAGCCTCGATAATTAACCTGGGGTGCGCCGAACCGTGGGCCTGGGCGCCCCGCTCGCTGCACCAGACTCGGGGCAGTGACTGAGAGACCCATTGCGGCCTTCGCATGCCTGCCTGCTCAGTGGCCGCCGGCCCACCCTCCAGACACCTCCCCCGGAAAAACACCCCAAATTTGATCCTCGGTCGCGCCCGCCCCCCTGCCCCAGCCGGGCGCCGTGTTCGTCTACACGGGCAGAAGCAAGTCTGGTCTTCTTTGTGTTTTTCTTCCTTCTTCCCTCTTCGAGACCACTGCAAGCCCCCTCCGTGGACCAGCCGCGAAACCTCGAGGGCCGACCGCGTTGCGGGATACATACGGCGGCGGTCCCTTTCTTTCCTCAAAAACCGCGTGAGAAAAGGGTGTTGTTGACAGGGCGCGCAGAGCCGGCCGAAGAAAGCACATCACCCACACATTCCCTCCCCCCAGGACCAGACAGCCCGAGATATGCCAACGCCTCGCATCTTCCCACATCCCCGTTTCTCCTGCTGCTCCAATCCCCCATCGGCCGCTCTGTCGCACAGCAAATGACCACGCACACCGAGCCGCCTGCGCCCGTCACGCAGGGGCCCGTGATGGCCTCGTTTGGCCTTGATGGCAGCGATGGCGGCGGCGGCGGCGGTGGTGTTGGTGGTGGCACGACGTCGACTGCCACGGGCTCCTCGGGCGGCGGTCCACGGCGCGCCAGCAGGCGGGGGGCGCCGCGGCGCTTCCAGTGCGACTTTGACGGCTGCGGCCGACTGTACACGCGCGCCGAGCACTTGCAGAGGCACCAGCTGAACCGTGAGTGCTGGCCGGAATTTGTGTTTTTCTTTTCTTTTTTTTCTTCTTTTCTTCTTGTTGGCGGTGTTGAGACGCACCTGTCATGGCGCTGTCGTACCCCCATTTTCTGTCATCCCATCCCCCAGATCCCCCAGCATGGTGTCCGCCTGTTCCCCCACCGCCCACTGCCTCGGTACGGGGGACCTGCCACAACCGTGCGCAGTGGGTTCTTTGGCTGGCCTTCAGTGCCGCAGCGCCCAGGCCGCCTCTGCAACCGCGATCGACACCTGCATGCCCACATCGACTGCCCGGCGTTTTTGCAAGCGTTTGCTGGATTCGTTTCTTTCTTCCTTTCTTTCTTTTTCTGGCATTTCATCATCCTGCTCTGGCTCCCGGCCATCTGATTGTCCATCTCCCACCACCCCGCACCATTCCCTTCGCTCGCGCTTGCTTTTTCCACACGCAATGGCAGGCAGGCTAACACAGCCCAGACAACCCTCGGGAGATCTTCCAATGCACTGACGAGGGCTGTGGCCACTCGTTCGTGCGCGCCGACCTGCTGGCGCGCCACAGAAGCCGCCATCACTCGGCCTCGTATGTCCCGCGGCATCGCGCCCGGAGCTTTTCCACCCCCAACTCCAACCCTGGGCCACCTGCTCCCGAGGGGCAGAAGCATCCCGCCGGCTCTGGAGCAACCGGGGCGTCCCCAACCACCGGTGGCTGCCAAAGCCATCCCCGATTCGCCGGGGCAGACAATGGAGAGAGATCCCCTATCGCACCCACCGATCCGCCATCTCTCATCACCTCCGAGTCGAGCGGAGCCCAGACTTCGGGTACCGCCGTAAACTCCAGCCCCCAGCATGCGCCCCAGCCCCCAAGATGGCCGCCTCCGGCTGTCACCATGGCGGATGGCAATGCGATGCAGTCAAAGCCCGGTTACTTTGCCCAAGAGGTCCAGAGCTTACCCCAACAGCCTTCGGGCGTGCCCTGGGGCTACCCTTACAAAGAGGCGGAGGCTCTGAGTCGGGACAACTTTGCTGTGTGGCTTTTTGACGCCCAGGGAAGTTATGGCGAATTCAATGTAGCCAATCTGCCGTTCCTCGAGGGCGGTCTAGAGTCCCAGTTCAACGCCAACGTCCCCTACGACTATGATTCCCTGACTGGCAGGTCGCAGATGGAGACCCCACCCCGTCTCGTTGAGACTGACGAGCTGCTGGCAGAGTTCCGCCGCCAAGAGATCTTGCGCTGGTTCCAGGCGTTCCGCCGGAAGTATCCGTTGCAGGAACCCCTTGTTATGAACCTATCCGTGGACCAGAACGGCGACATCCCCGCTCTCAACCTGGAAATGATGAGGGACTGTCTGCGCGAGTACTGGGACCATGTCTCATCCCGGCTCCCCATCATCCACCAGCCGACTTTCTCTGCCAACCGCTGCTCCACCTTGCTGTTGTTGGTCATGCTGGCTCTG
Organism: Nakataea oryzae; assembly: GCA_003049435.1. NCBI lineage: Eukaryota > Fungi > Ascomycota > Sordariomycetes > Magnaporthales > Magnaporthaceae > Nakataea > Nakataea oryzae. The sequence continues at coordinate 37,971 of PYSQ01000044.1, read as the reverse complement.
GGCGCAGCTTCGCTCCGCAGCAGGGATAGCACCGGGGCGCTGGCCGACTATGGCGGCTTCGCTGACGTTATCATCCTGGGGCTGCGGTGGGAAATCCTGACGGCCGAGGAGGCGACGCCTCCAGTGAGCCTTGCGGTGGCGCAGGCCTTGCTCCTGCTTGAGTTTTACGAAAAGCTGTACTCTTCACGCAAGCTGCACGAGAGAGCCCACATCTACCACTCTGCAACCTTGACACTGCTGCGCCGAGGGAGCCCGTTGATCGGCCGCGGCGGCAGCGAATCGCCTCCCGAGTACCACGCGTCGGCCGAGCACGCCCACGGAACCGCCCTGGACTCACGCAACTGGTGGATGCGCTGGGCCGAGACGGAGTCGATGCATCGTGTCGTCTTCGCCACGTTCATGATGGACGTCATCCACGCCGCCATGTTCGGCCACGCCGCAGATATGGCGCCCCACGAGATCCTCTTACCACTGCCGTGCGACGACAACCTCTGGACGGCCTCGAACCCCGACGAGATGCGCCAGCTGGATGCGAACCTTCGCATGTATGGGGTCAAGCCCATCTCGTTCCTTGACGGCCTCAAGCGTGCTGTGCACGGAAACGAGGTCCGGACTCACAGCTTCGGTCGCATGGTCATCATGTCGGGCCTGCTGAGCGTTGCATGGCACCTCAGCCGCCGTGACACACACCTAAAGTGGCTTGACTTCACAGCGTCGAGCAGCGAAACCAGGGAACAGTCGCGCAAGGTCCTGCTCAACGCGTTCGATCAGTGGAAGATCAGCTTCGACGACGCCCAGGGCGCCTTCGAGGCAGCATCCAGCCCCAACCGGCCCCAGGCCGACGCAAACGGGCTCATCCAGAGCGCCCCGGTGCTCTACCATCTCGCCCACATCAGCCTGCATGCCGACATTGTCGACTGCCAGGTGTACGCCGGCGCCAAGCAGCTCGTGGGCCGCAAGGTCTCCCAACGCGACCACGCCAACGTCTGCCAGCGGATGCAGGTGTGGGCCGGCCTGCCCTCGACGAGGCATGCCATTCTCCATGCTTTCAAGCTGCTCCACCGCGTCCTCGTGGAGCCGTGCAGACCCGAGCGGCGCAGGATCGCGGCGCCCGGCCCGGGGCTGATCAATCTGCCCCCGATAAAGATAGCTACCTACTCTTGTCGCAGCGAGCCGGATCCTCACCGGCCCTGGATTATGTACTACGCCACTCTCAGCATATGGTCCTTTGTGTGTGCGTTGAGGGAGCGCCAGGGCATTCCCATGGCGCCGCAGCGCCACAACCAAAATCACCATGGCGCCGCCGTCGCCGGCTTCAGTCATCAGACTTACAGAGGCGGCGCTTCTGGCCCCGGGGGGTTTCCGGCGCCGCAGTCACCCTCTTTTAATCCCGTGACCAACTATAACAACGTGGTCTCGTACCTGTCCAAAGTGGTGGGCCTGGCGGAGCTCGACGAGGCGACGGCTTCCGGCCTGGCCTCAGGGCTGCCAGACCTTCTGGACTGCCTGCACAACATCCTGACCGAGGCGCACTCGGAGCTGCTCAAGGAGGCGCGCGAGCGGCTGATGGTATGCAAGGCCAAGCTGGTTGGCAGCGGTAGCTAGTGCACATGCGCTAGAATACCGTTGATATCATTACAGCACACTCACTTGTGAGCCCCGCCATCGCAGAATTTGGCGTCCCAGATACAGAGGTCTGCCCGTTATTGCCACCGCAGTACTCCTGCTGCTGTATTCAGAGCTGTGGCCAGACCGCGCGGTTGGTCTGCTAATCGCCTGGGCTTGCACGCTGCTGCCTGTTTGGCGAGAGAGGCTATTCCACCATGTATCGCAAGCATGTACCGCCACCTTCGCTAGGCACCTTTCCACAGCGATCTTGGGGACAAAAATCAAGGTTCCTGAGAATCTTGAGCCTGAAAGCAGTAACCGAGGCCAGCGTCTATAATCGCTCTGCCTTGGCTGCTCGACTACATCCTGGAATGAGATGACGTGCCAAGGCGCCACGGGGAACACTGCAGTGGCCGTCGGTGTTCCGGAGATTGGACCTTCGCCTCTGAGCTGAGGCAAGCCGATATGACGGCCGCTGCTGATTTTGCCACGACCTCGACGACGAGAACCAAGGGGGCGTGCTGGCAGCATGCATGCAAGCCGCCCATGGATTCTAGAATTTGGTTCCAGGTCTTATTTCACCCGACATTTGATAGTTCAAGTAAACGAGCCTTGCGCATTCTCTTTTGCTCCCAAGATTCCACTAGACCCATAGTCGAAGTATCCCATCCAACCGTCCTTGTCTCGATTCGGGCATTGACCGTGACCGAGGTCTCATGGGTTCAACTTGCAGGCGTCTGTGTCTTACGAGTCCCTTTCCTCTCCAGCCGATATCCAGAAGAGGCCGCCACCCGAAGAGGCAAGAGAGGTCCGTGAGTGAGCCTTGCGTCGCAGTACTGTGTTTATCGGTGTTTGACGCAGAAGTATCCCAAACCTAACCTTGTTCTTTTTCATGCGCGCCGCGTCAGTCACGAGGGCGCATGTGGCAGGCAGGTTGGGCAAAACGAGGACGTGTGGCGTGCGTGTCTGTGGCTCGGGGCTGCTGCGCCTCGCAGCTTGTTCTTCCAATTGCCACCCCCCCCCCCTCCCGTGTCGTCCCCCCCTTTCAGGCAAATTTTGTCGATCGCCCGATGCTGGCCGAGTGACGAGATGCTCACGAGGACTGGACGGAGGAGAAACAACGGCGGGCGAACCAAAACCTGCGGCGTTAATGCTGCCAAGACGCGGGCTCAAGCGAGCTCTCGGAGGCGGCGGCTGCGCTGCTTTATCTTGGCGGTCCTGGGACGGCAGGCGGCCTCTCGCCCCAAGAGTGCAAGCGAGATGAGCACCCAGCTAGCACTGCCTATTATCGGCGACTTGCGAGCGCTAATTGACGGTTTTATGTAATGACATTGACGACGAGGTTCACGCTACCAAAGAAGCCAATGCGGAGACGGAGGGCCTGGTGCTGGTGGCAGGTAGCTTTACCACTGTACTATACTAGCTCCCGTTTTTTTCTTGGACTGAGGCCTGCAAGTGGCTCGAAGCTCAATTCCAGAGGTGTGCCAAGCTCCTCCGGTGACAAAAGAACCTTCGATGGGAGTGACTAGGTCGGCAGGTGTGACGGATCGCGGGGTTGGCTGCCCGTATCCCGTTTGAAAAAAATTCGGCAGCATTTTGCAAGTAGACTGCGCAGGCTGAGGGGCGCGCATGTTGCGTCCTCTTTGAGCCCAGTGCTCTCTCTCACACACACACAAGGCATATATCGCTGTAGGACCCCTCGAGTCCACATAATAAAAGGGCCAACTCAGCAGCTGACTTGCGTCCAAATGCAGACATTTTGCCCGATCCAGGCACACCAATCAGGCGGGCCTCACCGCCGGCATGAAACAGGACAATCGTCTGATGGCGCCGGGTCACGGGTGCACCTGGGGTTGTTGGGCCGGATTGGCGGCGGCCGTGGGGTGTGGTGCCTTGATAGTGATGCGTCAGTGGCGGCGGGGTGTGGGGGCAGCAAGCAAAGCACAGCCGAACCGACGGAGAGGCCCCAGTGAGGGAGGGAGTCGTGGCGTGGCGTGGCGTGCCAGGTGGGCTTGCGGGCGCATGTTCTGTGGTTGTGTCCGCCACTGCCACATATTACCCCGTCCTCCCGTTGGCCCTGTGCTGTCGGAGCCCGACGCTACACCGACCTCTTGATGGTATTGCGGCGTCGGGACTATTGATGGGCCGATTAGGTGGTCGGCAGGGAGCTTGGGCGATCAGCAGCAGCTCGACGGGGCCTTTTGCCATGCTGTGCTGGATTTGATGGGCAAAGAGCTGTCGGGCAGTCCCGACAAGTCAATTAGAGTCGGCCCACCTCCGCAAACAAGGATCCAGGCACGAGTTCTTCCTTCTTCGGGAATATCCAGGGGCAATCGGAGCTTGTTTTCGGCTGGGCGCCGAGCACTCATTTTTTTTTTCCCCTTGCCTCCTTCTCTCATGGAACTTTCCATCCGCGGCCTGGCCTGGCTGCATGGCACCGGATGATGTCATGGGGTGATCGTGAGGCGCGCAATATAAAGAAATAAAATAATAATAAAAAAGCGGTTTCGCTGGCAGGCCTCGGTCGTACGCCGGTATGCATGGTGCGGGTGCATCAATCCATAGCCGTCTGCCAGGACGCAAAGGGCCAACGGGGTTCAAACAACAGAAAGCACCAATGGACAAGCGTGCAGGCGCCGGCGTCGCCCAGGATCCCAAGCAAGCAAACGACAGGTGCGTGCTGGTGCGGGCCTAAGGGGAAAAGAAACAATGACGCTTAGACACCGGTCGAGGTAGCACCCGCCCGCACAGACCACACACACCACATCCATCCCCATGCACACAGCTCTGCAACATCTATGGCCGACGCCGGACATCATGTAGTTACGTCAGTCCCCCTCGAGACACGGACGCCGCTCGGCTAGACACAAGCGTGCGAGTGCGTGCTGGCCTAGTCCGCGACCAGAAACGAGAGGCATCGGCGCAGCGGGCGTTGTTGCAATCAGGAAATCTGACAAGATGAAAGGGGGAAGTGGCGGGTGGTGGTGGTGGTGGTGTGGTGTGCTAGGGCGGAGGGATATCAGGCTGATCCGCCGACTCTGCGCTGGTTCGCTGGCCAACTCTCTTGGCAACGGCCCAAACAGGAAAAGGGAGACTCGGCCGGTCAGTCCAGCGGCCAGCGCACGAGGGAGACGGCCGATTTGCGCGCGTTCTGCTCCGGTCGGTCGGTCGTGGGAGGCGCTGCTGCTGCTGCTGCTGCCGCCATTGTCGAGACCGTCCCATGCCCTCCTCATGTACTTCCGCCTCGCTTTGGAGAAGCGGCCGGTTGGGTGACGCAGCGTTTCTCTCCCCCAGCCCCGGGTTGAAGTGATGTTGTTGCCCTTTTGCACCCTGTCTGTACCGCCTCAACCGTTTGCACGGGATCGGCTGTACATGGCCACACGTGTGCATTCTTGTCTGCAGCGGCGATGATGATGGCGGAAATGTGGCTGTCGGAGGCCTCTCGGGAGGGAGACGTCCCCTGGCAGCCTGTGCAGCCAGCCATTGAGGACAAGCAGCGCGCGCCTCCTGGTACCCAATCCCGCCCATCCTGTCGGCAATTACCCCAAACAGATCAGACGCCGGGCTGAGGCACAGGACTAAGCTAGGGCCCGTGTTCTTGCCTCATCGCTGTCAACTTTCGGGGCAGTTTTCGTTTTTATCTGATTTTATTTTGGGGCCACACACGCTGTGCCCCTTCCCTCACATATCCACGCGCGAGACCTGCCTGACCTTGGCCCTCACCCAAGGCGGCCTGCCCAGTCCAATCTCACTCTCGTCACCCTGTTGGGCGCATTCCAATTTGGCGCCCGGCTTTGCCTCACCTCTGCCTGTGCCGCTCTGGGCTTAGGGGCCGCAATCTTGTTTATTCTTTAGTCCCCGTACACTTTCGCACAGCCGCCTCCGTCTGCCTGTCCCCGTCGAAACCTACGCTTGGAGAGTGCGTGGACGATTGGCCGCAGTAAACCTTTTTGCCGCCTGCATCTAACAAAGGGCGCGCTTTGCCCTCAAGCTCGCTGCATTCGTTGGCTCTGTTTTTTTTTTCCTTTCCGTTTGGATTCCAGTCACCTTATTCCTTTGTTCGAGGGCGCATTCTTGCTTATCCTTTTTAAGGAAGCCGCCAGGTGCACAATCCACCGCTGCCGCCATCGCTGATTCCGAGGAAATCCTGACCGCTCCGACCTTTGCGACGAGTATCGACAAAAAGGTATCAACAGCCGCCAATTGAGAATTAAGACTGGCAGAGGAAAGGCTGCCGCCGAGAAATATATTTTCCCCGCCATGGGCGAGAAGGGACCGCCCGATGCCGAAAAGGGCAATGGGGACGCTGTAAGTCGATTTGCTCGCTGCCGAGTGCTCTTGGTGCTGTTGCGGTGCCGGTTATCCGGAAAGCTGGAGACTGGCGCGTGCCCAGCCTTGCTTACACTGCCCACCGACGCCTGCTAACGCGCTCCACCCGCTCGCTGCCCAGGCTGCCGCAACGTCCCCAACACCACCCACCAAAGCCAAGGAGGCCAAGGACTTCAAGGTCGATCTCGAGGATGCCCTGACTCCGGATCCCGGCACCGAGGACATGTTCCTGGTCGCCGACAACTGCTTCGCCTACACCCCGGGCCAGCTGTCCAAGCTGCTCAACCCCAAGAGCCACAGCGCCTTCTTTGCGCTTGGCGGCCTGCCGGGCCTCGAGAAGGGCCTGCGCACCAACCGCAAGACGGGCCTGAGCGCCGACGAGACCACGCTCGACGGCTCCGTCAGCTTCGAGGATGTCGCCGCCGAGGGCACCCCGCGCCTCGGCGCCTCCACCGAGGACGCCGTTGCCAAGGCGGCCGCCGGCAGCGACTCTCCCCAGCCGGACCCGACGCACGCCGACCAGGGCGGCGGCTTCAAGGACCGCAAGCGCGTCTTCAAGGACAACCGCCTCCCGGCCAAGGAGGTCAAGTCCATCTTCACCATCGCCTGGGAGACGTACAACGACAAGATCCTCATCCTGCTGACGGGCGCCGCCGTCGTGTCTCTTGCCCTCGGCCTGTACCAGACCTTTGGCGTCACCCACGAGGGCGGCGGCGCCAAGGTGGAGTGGGTCGAGGGTGTCGCCATCATGGTAGCCATCATCATCGTGGTCCTGGTCGGCACCGTTAACGACTGGCAGATGGAGCGCAGCTTCACCAAGCTCAACGCCAAGAACAACGACAAGACCGTCAAGGTCATCCGCTCCGGCAAGAGCCTGGAGCTCTCGGTCCACGACATCTTGGTTGGCGACGTGATGCATCTGTCCACGGGCGATCTCGTCCCCGTCGACGGCATCTTTATCGAGGGCCACGGAGTCAAATGCGACGAGTCTTCGGCCACGGGCGAGTCGGACCTGCTGAAGAAGACGGCCGCCGATGAGGTCTATGCCGCGCTGGTCAAGTTCCGCGAGGGCAAGTGGGACTCCAACACAAAGATCGAGAAGATGGACCCCTTCATCATCTCGGGCAGCAAGGTCAACGAAGGAACCGGCACGTTCCTTGTCACCTCAGTCGGTGTCAACTCGAGCTACGGCCGCATCATGATGACCATGCAGACCGACCACGAGGCCACGCCCCTGCAGAGGAAGCTGAACATCCTGGCCGACATGATCGCGTGGGCCGGTGGCATCTCGGCCGGCATACTTTTCCTCGTCCTGTTCATCAAGTTCTGCGTAGGCCTGCCCACCAGCACTGCCACGCCTGACGAAAAGGGGCAGAACTTCTTGAGGCTTTTTATCACTGCCGTCACCGTCGTCGTAGTTGCTGTCCCGGAGGGCCTTCCGCTTGCCGTCACCCTGGCGCTCTCCTTTGCGACCAATCGCATGACCAAGGACAACAACCTCGTCCGTATCCTGCGGGCTTGCGAGACCATGGGCAATGCTACGACTGTATGCTCGGACAAGACGGGCACGCTGACCCAGAACAAGATGACTGTCGTTGCCACCACGCTCGGAAATTCCATCAGCTTTGGTGGCAAGGACGCGCCCTTGGCAACCCCGGAGGAGAAGGAGGCGAGGAATTCGACCGAAAGCCCCATCAAGAACGTGCCGGTAGAGGAACTCACCTCTGGCCTCAGCTCTACTGTCAAGGATGTTCTGATCCAGTCCAACGCCGTCAACAGCACAGCCTTTGAGGGCGATCAGGACGGCGAGCACACCTACATCGGCTCCAAGACCGAAGTTGCCCTCTTGACGTTCACCAGGGACCATCTCGGCGCGCCTCCTGTTTCCGAAGTCCGCTCCAGCGCCGAGGTTGTGCAGGTCGTGCCCTTCGATTCGGCTCTCAAGTACATGGCGTCGGTTGTCAAGCTGGGCGACGGCAAGTACCGCGCATATGTCAAGGGCGCGAGCGAGATCCTGCTCAAGAACTGCACCAAGGTCCTCGCCGACCCGTCGTCGGATGAGCTGGAGACGGCCGAGCTCACGGACGAGCTGCGCGAGGTCTTCGACCAGACCATCACCTCGTACGCCGGCCAGACGCTGCGCACCATCGGCTCTTCGTACCGCGACTTTGACTCGTGGCCCCCCTCGGACGCCGTCAGCAAGGATGACCCCAAGGCGGCCGACTTCAGCAAGCTGCACTCTGACATGACGCTCGTAGGCATCTACGGCATCAAGGATCCCCTGCGACCCCAGGTGATCGGCGCCATCAAGGACTGCCAGCACGCGGGCGTCATGATCCGCATGGTGACGGGCGACAACCTCCTGACGGGAAGCGCCATCGCCAAGGAGTGCGGCATCTACACGCCGGAACAGGGCGGCCTGGCCATGGAGGGGCCCGACTTCCGTCGCAAGAGCGAGGCGGAGCTCAAGGACCTGGTGCCCAAGCTGCAGGTGCTCGCGCGCTCCAGCCCCGAGGACAAGCGCATTCTGGTTAGGACTTTGAAGGAGCTGGGCGAGACGGTGGCCGTCACGGGCGACGGCACCAACGACGCGCCCGCGCTTAAGATGGCCGATATCGGGTTTGCCATGGGCATCGCCGGCACCGAGGTCGCCAAGGAGGCCGCTGCCATTATTCTTATGGACGACAACTTTGCCAGCATCGTCAAGGGTATGATGTGGGGACGGGCTGTGAACGATGCAGTCAAGAAGTTCCTCCAGGTAAGGAGCCAACCCTTTCCCCTCTCTCAGAGGATGTAAATGTTGTCTTTTTGGCGTTTGTTTTTTTTGGGGGGTACTAACCTGACGATCCTACAGTTCCAACTGACGGTCAACGTCACGGCCGTGGTTCTTACGTTTGTGTCGGCCGTCGCCAGCTCCACGCAGGAGTCGGTCCTGAATGCCGTCCAGCTGCTGTGGGTTAACCTGATCATGGATACATTTGCCGCCCTCGCCCTGGCCACGGACCCGCCGTCCCGGAGCGTCCTCGACCGCAAGCCCGACCGCAAGTCGGCCGCGCTGATCACGATGGGGATGGCCAAGATGATTATCGGCCAGGCCATCTGCCAGCTCGCCATCACTCTGGTTCTCAACTTTGCGGGCGGCCGTCTGCTCGGGTACGACGGCATCGAAAACGGACAGATCAGGCTCAAGACGCTCGTGTTCAACACGTTTGTGTGGCTCCAGATCTTCAACGAGCTCAACAACAGGCGCCTGGACAACAAGTTCAACATCTTCGAGGGCATCCAGCGCAACTATTGGTTTATCGGCATCAACACCATCATGGTCGCGGGCCAGGTGCTGATCATCTTTGTCGGCGGCGAGGCGTTCAAGATTACGAGACTGGACGGCAAGGAGTGGGGCATGTCGATTGGCCTGGGCGCCATCTCCCTGCCGGTCGGCGCGCTGATACGGCTGATCCCAGACGGCCTCCTGATCAAGCTGCTGCCCAAGTTCGTCCAGCGGCGCTGGCTGCCCGAGACGCTGCCGCAGGAGGAGCAGGACCAGATGCGCAAGGACCTCGAGGCCAAGCGCGGGGCCGAGGGCAGAGGCGACTCGTCGTCGGACGAGGAGTACGACCCCAAGGCCCGGCAGCCGCTCCGCGTCATGACGACGATCCGCGGAAACCGCGCGCGGACGCACAGCATCTGGGGCAGCCACCGCAACCCGCACCAGTACATGCACGACAAGAAGGAGAAGGTCAAGGACAAGATCCACCACAACAACGGGCACGAGCGGGACCAGTCGAGGTCGCAGGAGGAGCTGAGGCCCAGGTCCGCCACGGCGCCGGCTGCCTCGCCCGTTGCTGCTCAGTGATTTTGGTTTGTGAGACGCATACAATAGTCATGTGTGCAAAAGTGTGTTTATTTTTTGCTGGCTTTTGGGGTGGGCTGGATGGATATTGTTGGAGGGCGATGGTAGTGAAACAACGCGTGGGCGTGGCACATGATGACTAGGATCCCCCCTTCTCTCTCTCTCTCTCTCTTATTCTTTTCTTTTCGCATTACATTTTATTTTAATTCCTTAGTTTTTAGTGAACGACTGTTACGATGCCAATTCTGCTTCTTGTCGATGGGTCGGCCAGGGTCTGCAAGCAGGCTGCCTCTGCCGTGGCGATTCGGTTGTTTCCATGAACTCTACAGAAATAGAAGCTCACCGCATAATGCAACACTCGACCGCGCCTGTGTTGTGGCACCTGGACCTCTGCCCCTCCTTATCATGAGTCGCCTCGTGTGGAGGCCATCTACATAGGTCTACCCAATCGCGCGCGGGTGTGGCGCCATCTGAGCGGTTCGTCATGCCCATCCGCGTCTGGCTGCGTGCCCGTACGGCGGTCTGTGTGCGTTCGTATCCTGTGTGATTGATGTGGCGATGCTACGCAAATTACGTCGAAAGGCGCTTGACAAGACAAGCCTGGCATTACTGCTCGTGGCAGGCAGCCAGCCTTTGGTGAAGGGAAGCCGGGCTTCTTGATGTTGCTGCGCCTCCACACAAGGCCATCGAATGTGGGTTTGTTTGACGAAACAATTCAGGTCTCCCTCTCAATCTGTCGTATTTTTTTGCCCCTCCGGGGTTGAGATTGCGAATCGGGTTCTATTTAGGAGCATGTCAAGAGAATTGACTTTTCGCATCGGTCAGAAACGATAACCTTCTTTTTTTTTTCTTCTTTCGTTTCTTACAACGAGGGGGAGGGGGGAGGAGTCAAGCTTCGTGTTCTATCCGTGTGCTATCGGCGATGCTAACCCGTCCGACAGATATCGGAGGGCGTGCGTCCCCCCCTCGTCCATAACCCGGGTCTCTTCTTTCTTAGCAGCTCGTGTTAAGTCGCAGGTTGCGTATGGATGGTGCAGATCCCGTCTGCGGAGGAGGGGGGGAACGCGCGATGGCAGGGCCTGAGATCTTTGGCGATGTTCCGGCCGGGCGGGCTGACTCCAGTCGTGTTTTTCGGCGTTCAGGGTGGTCAGCGCCCGCCCAACGAGGCGCACGACCAAGCAAGTGCCTGTTGCAGACCGGCGGCCGAGGTGAGGGGACAAACCTCGCCCTCACCCCTGCACTGAGTCAAGTCAGATTGTCAAGGAACACCACGGAGCGCCACGCGACGGCCTCGCGACATCGATTTTTTGAGAAATCGCCCCTCGGAGGTAATGCGTGTGCAAGGGTCTTAGGCGAGGGCGATCAAGGGAGGCTCGATGAGAACCAGGCGCCCAGGGCAGCCGAGCGTGGGCGCGGTGGGGCCCTGGCGCCAGACGTCGACCCACGAGACGTCATATCGTGGTTGGCTTGGTGGATTATGTGAGATTGGGGGTCGCAGTCCCGCGCTGCGATCTCGAACGGGGGGGAGCGGGTTGCGACGGGTGCTACGCAGGTCCGCAGTTCCAATCGGGTAGAGCTGCTTTCAGCTTTCAGCTTCCTGCTGCACATGTGGTGCTTGTGTGCATATCATATCACGGGCGGGCGGAGGGTTGCTGCGGATGAGCGCTCGTCTGGTCCGAAAGCAGGAAGGAAACAACAAACGAAGATGCACCGCTTACTTATGCGATGCCATGCCATGCCATGCCATGCGAGGCCGACCCATTGACGGCGCGCGAGGTTGGGCGCGTTTGTTTGGCTGCTGCTTGCTCCAGAGGATTAAACAGCTACCGCAAACGTGGATGCAAAACATGCACCGTCGATGTATGCGAGCACATCGTCAAAGCAAAACGACGTTCCCCACTCCCCTTCCCCCCTCCCCCTCCCCTACCGGGCATCCGTCCCCTCTCGCCCGGCTGCAGTCGCTTGCCTGGCGATCAGGGTCGGCAGGAGCGCCCATCCAACGGCCGCCGAGCAAAGCTGTCAAACCGTTGAGGCTGCGGACCCACTGGGGAGCGAGCGGCAAG
>PYSQ01000044.1:0-26037 GCA_003049435.1 Nakataea oryzae | reverse complement strand
GGGGGGGGGGGTCGTCCCCACCCCACAGGCCGCTCTTGGCCAGGGAACCGACGCAGGAACCAAGCCAGGGCTCCGAGACCCAAGCTGTTGCACAATCCGCGCAGCCCACGGTGCCACGCCCCTTTTTGGGGAGCAGCATTTCCCAAGCAGCCATGGCAGTAGCAGCAACGGCAGCAGCAACAGCAGCAGCAGCAGCAGCGCCCGTCGTTGACCGCCTGACCCACCACCACCCCTCGAGGTCGCCGCAATGGGGCGCGTGCGTGCCCACCCAGCACCGGCACTCGTGGACACAGACGCTGGCGTGCTGACTTGCTGCTCCCTGGCCCTTCCCTCTCCCCACAACCCGAGCGACGAGACAAAGAAGACAAGGGAAAGAAAGAAAAAAAAAACATGGCCAAGCAAAGACGGCCGAACGCCCGAGGGCTGCAGAACTCGACGCCCGGCCCCCATGTGCATGGAGCTGCTACGTCCAATCGCAAGGCTCCGGGCGCCCTGCAACTGCCAGCGCCAGCGTGCCCCACGAAAAGGATGGAGCCGAAGGTTGGGCTGTCCGTCATGCGAATTACACCGACCTCCGTCCAGACCTCGGATGGCCACCGCCCCAGCGCAGGCCTGGAAACTCGGCGTGCCGTGCGATGATGGGGGCGAGAGCCCAGCCCGTTGGTCCTGGCGCCAGAGCCTTGCACACGGAATCACGCTCCAGCAGGGACAGGGAAGCAGAAGAGAGAAGAAAGAAAGAAAGAAAGAAAGAAAGAAAAAAAAGCCAACCCCCGCCGTGGGCTTGCAGACTCCGTTGCCAGCCACTGACATGGCAAGCGCCAGCCACGGCGGCTCACGCCCGACCAGAGTAAAGAGTTTCGAATTGCGTTGGCGGTCGGGGGCATGCCGAAAGAATAAACCACTGCAACGTCCAGGGCGCAAAGGTTCGGCCGGCCCAGCCGGTCATCGCATGACCTGGCCCCCGCCATCCCTGGACATCAACCCTCCCCCTCCCCTCCCCAGCTGGCCGTGTCTCACATGCAGCAGGCAGGGTCCCCGTTTTCCCTGCCGGGTCCAACCCTCCTCCTCGCGCCCTGCCAAGCCTTGTCCTATGGCGGACTGCTACATGGCGAAAATAAGGCACGCTAGCTAGCCATGCTGGCTGACCGTTTATGATCCAAGGGCCGTCCGCATCGTCAGTGCTGCGTCTGCCACGGCCTTGCTCCCTCCTGCCTCCTACAGCCTTTCCTTTTTGCGTTTGGCCTATTTTCCTTTTTTTTTTCTTTTCTCTTTTTTACCTTGTTGTTAGCGTTGTGGCGTTTTCTCGAGATACCCCATCGTCGGTTTCCTATTTTATATCGCCCCAGGTTTGGGCTGATGGATTCTGGCTTCCGCCGAGCTGGACTTGGGGGGCGGCCATCCTCGACTGCTCCTCCGACTGTTCCAGCGCCGCTGTCTACCAGGATTGAGCAAGCAAAGGTCGCGAGAAGCAGCCTGGAGTGTCGAGCAAACGAACCGCCCATAACAGACGAGAGCGAAGATGCGTCGTAACAAGGAGGAGGGCATGGCGCAGAGCGGCGACCGCCAGACCGATTCGGAGTCGGAGTCCTACCCGAACGCCCTCACCAGCCCCATCAAGAGCGATCTCGAGGTCCAGGGCCAGCGGGAACGCGGCGGACGCGCCCTGCCCGTCATCGCCCTGATTTCGCTGCTTGGGCTGTTCCTCTCGTCCGCCACGGGCATCGTCTTCTTCGCCCTGGGCGGCCTGGAGTCCATCATCGCCCGCAGCAGCGAGCTGCCCAGCCGCGTGGTGGTTCTGGCTGCGTCCGTCATCGGCGCCCTGTACAGCTTGATCCATGTCTGGGCGGCCAGGACGGCCTACAGGAAAAAGGAGCATGGCTCTCCGCAGATGTACGGCAACTACCTGCACGCCATCGGCCTGCTGCTGCTGCGTGTGGAGCTCCCCGTCTGGATCACCGCCATCGTCACGACCGTCCTCGCCGTGGCCAAGATCGGCCTCAACGTCTCGGCGCCCTTCCGGATCGAGTCCAGCCAAACCGTCTACATCAACCTGCTGTTGTCTGCGACGGGACTGTAAGTTTCTCGCCCACTCTGGTGCAAACTGCTCGACCCCCTTGATTCTGACACCAAGACACACTCCCGCAGCCTTTCCAACATTGCTCTGCTTTGCTGCGTCGAGTGGTCCATGACGCCTTTTGCTACCTCGCTCATCTCGAAATCCGATTTCTTGGCGGACAGGGGGCGTAGTCCAACCCCCACTCCTCCCCCGTCGTCCGATCCCCTATCGCCCGCGCCGTACGTGGACCGATATCGCTCGCTGAACACCATGGACCGGGCCACCGGTGCGTGGCCTTCTCAGGGTCTTGTTGAACCTGCAAACGCACCGCGGGCGACGCACACCTCCTTGGCACCTCCTGCCTCGACGATGCCGCCAACAACTGCTGTCCGCGAGGCGGGCCCCATGGTCATTCAGGACGCCCAGCGCTCGCCCGTCCACATGTCGTGGCGCCCACCAAGCCACCGCAGGAAACGTTCAGTCGACACGTCCGGTCGGGGACACTCGCGCTCCGTGTCCAACGCCTCGGCGACCGTCTCACCAGACGCACTACCAGCCGACCTCCAGCCGAAGCTGCCCGACGTCTTTGTCATGTCCCACCAGGACTGGAGGTCCATGCTAGCTTCCCATTCGATGCCTTCGTCTCCGACAGGGGGCTCGAGGATGGCTGGGCAGTCTCGGCCGTCCACATCGGCGGCCCGGCCGTCGACCTCAGCGGCCGCTCGCCAGCGTGTCCCGGTAGCGATAAGGCCATCGACGTCGGCGGGCCCCGCATCCACTGGACCACGCATCTACGACGCGACTCTCGAACACCCTGTACCAATGGTCGCCCAGGCCTCATTCAGCCCCAAGTATCCGAGCCCAAGGGCGAGGTCGCTCCGCTCACACCCCCCATTCGGCGCGCCGCTCATACTTCCTGAGCTGCCGAGGATCGCTCCTCCACCCCTCCCTCCTGTGTTGACCCGGCAGGCAGGCGGTGATCTCCCTGTTGTCAGGCCGCGGACGGCGCCCGGAATCCCGTCGGCAGCCGCCGGCGGGTTTGGCAACTCGATCGTGAAGAGGAAGCCAGTTGGCAGCCAAGCGTCCGTCAAGCAGGCGCCGCGGCTCGAAGACTACTCTACCGAGGAGAGCGATGGCGACGACGACGACGACGATGACGACGACAGGAGCTACTTGGCCGACGGCGAGGTGAGGCTGAAGCGGTCCGGGTCCGGAATGTCGAGGACGGCGCGGAGGATCCAGAAGGCCAAGATCAAGGAGAGGGAGGAGCTCAAGCGCATGAAATCCGTTAACCAGAACTTCTCGCGGCCGCTCCAGCGGTCCAGGTCGCTGACCTCTCTGCGGCAGCAGTAAGGGATGATGGGCCCCGAGTGCGCTCTAATTTGCCTAATACTTGAACTACACGCGAGCATCCGGGGACCACGGCCTGCCCTGGCCCCGCGTCGCGTGCAGGTCAACGCTGAGGGTAATTTTGCTTGGACTACTACTATGGGAAGGCATACTGCCACGACAACATGAGGAATGGAACCAAGGCAGCTGGCAACAAGCCGGCAAACTACTTTAAGATTTTAAACCTCGTCGTCCGGCGTCAAGTTGACTGGGTCGACGGCCGGCGGCGCATCCTAGACATAACACTTAATAGAGCGTCAAATGCTTGACAGAAACCACACAATCAAGAAATACGATGGTTGCCACTGGTGGGAAACAAATGGGACGAGAAAACGTTCGCGACAGCGAGATTAGTTGGGCGTTCATCCGAGGAGGATTGGCGACTTGGCCTATGTTGTCACGATCGTAGTCCTGTGTCCTCGGTACCTGTCTATCGACGGTCGCGGTGGCTGTTGCCGAGGATCCAAAGCTAAGCCAGTCTCGAGCCACAAGGCCTCTCTCTGTCAGGTCAACCCACCCACTTCACTTCCGTCTAGATCCCCACGCGATCTCTCCAGATCTTTCCTGCTTGATCCACTCCCCTTTTCCCTGTCTGCCAAGCAAACTCGATCGGGGCCGCTATACCTAGCTCGCCAGGCAACACCCTTGACCGCATGCTTACCTTGGCAGAGAAGCAAGTTCCCAGCAGTCAATGCTGGCACCACGCCCTGCCACAGGTTGTCTTTGTTTTTTTTTTTTTAAGGTTGGTTCTGACACGATGGACGCTAGTCATTCTGGCGTCCGGCCCAATCGAAAGTGGAAAGTTCTCGACAGAGCCCGCCAATGTCCTGGGGTGGGAGACGGACCAAGGAAGAACCTGGACGTCAGACGAGGGAAGGGGGGTTTGCCGGCCTGTCAGCCGAATATGTTGACTCGAAGGATTGTTCTTGTTCTTGCCTTTTAATTTCCATTTCTTAACTACAGACAAATGGAATGAGGTCTAGAAGCTCGCGAGTCGAGCAGCTGGCTTGTTTCTTTTTCCTTGCTTCAGACTTTTTCTTGTTCGTTCCAGACCCGGATCCCAAAGGTTTCAAGATGGAAAGGGAAAGATGCAGATAAAAGGGTGGGTTCTTCAACTTCTGGCTGGCGCGTCCACATGTGCGGTGATTTCGTGCGCCAGACTAAAGACCCTGCGTCATCCAGAGGCTCTTCTGACAGGTGTAGCCGTGCATGTATACCGCCCAGTCCTGGCACTCCCGAGGCCGTCGTATGCATACCCACGTGAAGGGCGTGCGGTTGTCGGGAGCTCTTCGGAGTCTCGCCTCCGACCAAAAACAGCGCGCAGCTTTCTTGCGGTGCGCGATGATCACGCTGTGCGACGGCTCGATTTCGCGCGGCAACCACCCTTCAGTGCCGGCCACCGTTCTTCTCCGGGTTAGCCGCGGCGCTGCTGATGATGTGCAGGATCTTGTACAGGCTCTTTTCGGTAACGATGATGCGCTCCATAGCCTTGACGAGATACATTTCCAGCTTGTGCTCGCGCGCGAACCAGACGGCGTGGCCCGGGGACAGAACAACAGCGGGCTTCTGCTGCTGCTGCTGCTGCTGCTGCTCCTGCTGGCCACCGTCCACGCCGCTCGAGACGCCGGTGGTCGCAGCACCAGCCGGCACCCCGGTCCCGCTGTAGAGGCGGCCCAGGGCCTCGGCGTGGCGGCTCGCGGCGCNGCGCGGAGGGACGCCGGCGCGACGGGCGCGCGGCCGCGGGCCGACGCGTCGCCTCTCCAGTCGACGTCGGGCAGCCTGAGCCTGCCGCCCGTGTAGGCGGCCCAGGCGCCGAGCTCCATGGCCGTCATCTCGGCCTCGGCGTCCTCGGCCGCGCTCTCCCGGACCAGGCGGTCGAGGTAGGCGCTGTCGCGGGGGCCCCGGCCGCCGCCCAGGGCGGCCAGGCCGACGGCGGGGTCGCGGGCCGCGGGGCTGGCGGCGAAGCCCCGGCCGCCGCGCGCGATAAAGGGGGCCGCCGGCAGGCGTCTTCCAAGGAACATCTTGCCGTGCCGCTTGGCGGTGCAGTCTGGTCGTCCGTATTGGTCTCGCTGGGATTCGCGGGAGATTAGCTGTTTTCAGGACGGGGGTGGACGTATATCGAGATTTATCCTCAATGGGGTTGGGCAAGAGAAGGCGCAGAGCGGAGAGAGATCTTCTACAACGGACACGTTTATATGGTAGTTTGCTAAAAAGGCTACCAGACCCTCGCGTTTGCTCCTCAATCCGTGCTTCTTTATCCCCACCGGCCTCGTTGCCCTGCATTCCGTTGCATTCCTGGGGCCGGGGAGGCACCAGCCAGATCCAACCAGACTGCCTGCAAGCGGGCCGTTGCGTTGGAATCGGCAAGTTGCGTTCCCACGCTCGACCCAGGAAGAAAAAGCACAAAGAGCCGTTTGAAGGCTGCAGAAGCAGTCGAGTGGCAAAACCTCTGTACACAGCCAGTTGTCTTTTCTTTGCCGGTCTTTTTATTTCTATGGAACTATGAGGAAAAGAAAGGTAGAATGCGTTGTGAATCCACGTGGGAGCAGCTTCTTGGAAAATATGGGCAGGTCCAAAGCAGTTGGCACAGGTGCCGGCGCAACACCTAAATGCATTCGCCCCGGAAAGCGAGTGAAGACTGTCGCGGTGCGCCTCCGGAGGCGCCTTTGTTGTCGTCATCTAATAGGCCCGGACGGCATCTGTGGTGGTACAAGACCATCACTCCTTGGTTGGAAATAAGCAACTACCACCCGTTCTTCCAACACGGCCCCCTCTCTACCAGAGACGGCACTGGAGCCCTGCGATCTCATTGTCCAGACGGCAAGGATACAGTGGTGTCTCGGATATAAAGGTGGACGTATTGGAAGAAGGGGTGGCAGTCGCTTATTTCCAACCAAGAAGTGAGGGTCTTGTACCACCCTAGCATCCATCTCCGGGGAACGGGATGCAAAGTAAGCATCCATCAGGTGTTTGGGCAAGTGCTAACCAAGGAGGCGTACATGTTAGCATGCTCCGGGTCCAAGGCGTGTACTGGGTTGCGGTTGAAAGAAATACCCGGTTGGTAAAAGAAAAAAAGCGGCAAGGGCGAATGCCCTTGTCCAATCCAGAGGACTGAAGCCAATAGAGGCATGCCCGACTCATCTCGGTAGACGTTGCTGAGCAGCTCCGAAGTCAGATTCCTAATTTGCTTGTGTGTGGCCGCAATCGACCGGACATACGAACCATGGAAAAGGTGTGTTGATTCTTAGCCCAGAAGGGCCAGAGGCCCGCGCGCAATGTACAGATCCTCACTTCCGTACAGTTGGACGTCCGGGATGCCGCCGATAAGGCCACGGTCTTGGACGCGGGACAACGCATCCTTAAAAACTACAGGGGCAATGTCCAAAATCGGTCGGTGGTCTCTCTGTTCTTGTATATGCCCGAGCCCCAAACGAGTCGTCGTAACTCCGCAGCCAGCAAGCCGAGAATGGGAAAGCGGAACGGCAGCGATCTTTTCTGGTCCGCACTGCCGATGGCTGGAGATATCTCTTTCTGCTCCTGGTCTTCTCCACTGAGTGAGGCAGCAAGAGCTTCAGTGTTCTTGAAGGCAGCCTCGTATCGCTTGTGGAGGGAAATGGAACGCCAGTGACTTCAAAAATAACAAGTGGCTGGCAGGGAGTATTTTCTGGGCGATTACATGTTAGCCTGCTGGGAGCGCATCTGGGGGCCCGTCTCCGGCTTGAACCTTGGGAGGATTACATACCAGTGTAGGCGTATATATATACTATAAACGTCTCTTTTATGAAGCTACGCGGATATCCTGTTGCAGCTGTCTGACGCAACGTTGCAGATCTTGCGCAGTGGATCCTTGTGCGTATCCCCAGCTCTGCGATGGAGTTCAAGGCCGACTAGAGGGCCAAGGCTTTTCGCCTATGGAGGAAGTGTGGAAGGAGGAAAGGATTTACCATCAGCATTGGTATTGCCTCGAAACATGTTGTTTCGCTCAGCTTTGTAGTAGGTGAGGCTGCCATGAGGGTAAGCGCGTCGAACTGCGCTGACTCGGTCTGGAGCAACAAAATCAAGGTAATATAGTTTCAACAACTTGCAGGGCAGTTTTGGAGGGCTACTTTCTGAAAAGGTGGTTGATATTTTGGGCTATTAGAAAATGGCAGTTCAGAGTGAAGAAGCAGAGCGATGGTGGATTTATAACCTTTGGGGCTTGGTCAGTCGCAGCAATCTTCAAACCAAGCAGGCAAACAACCTGCCTGCTGCGGTATAGCAACGAGAAAGAAAAACACGGCATTCCCAATGTTTGCGTCGCCACTTGCACGAAACAAAGGCAAACCACAAATCGCGACTGGTGCTTGAATTGAGAGAAGCTGCGAATGCAAAGGCGGGGTTCGGACGTCGGACATCGGACGCCAGCGTTGGTATCAGCGGAGAAGATAAGGAGCCGCAGTCTCTGATCGACATGGACCCGCGCTTCTTAAGGGCCGCAATCCCACGTCGGGCGACGGGCTGGGAGACGCACGACGACGCCGCTGCTCAACACGGCGCCATCTGGCAGACGGGAAAACGAGCATGGCGGCCGAATCGTCACGCAGCGCGCAGGCACAGGTGGCGGCGGCCGACCAGAGGCCCGCCGCCGCCGACACCACCGTTGCCGACGACGACATGGCCCGCCGCGTCCTGCGCAAGATCGACCGCAACCTCATCCCTGTCCTGTTCGTCACCTACATGTTCAACTTCATGGACAAGACCATCCTGTCGAGCGCCGCCGTCTTTGGCCTGCGCGAGGACAACGGCCTGCGCGGCCAGGACTACAGCTGGGTCTCGGCCGTCTTCTACTTTGGCTACTTCGCCTGGGAGTACCCCACCACCCTGCTCATCGCCCGCCTGCCCGTGGCCCGCTACCTGACGGCCAACACCCTGTTCTGGGGCGCCGTCGTGGCCCTGACGGCCGCCTGCCGCAGCTACGGCGGCCTGCTGGCCGTGCGCTTCCTCCTGGGCGCCGCCGAGGCCACCATCACGCCCGCCTTCATGTTCATCACGTCGACCTGGTACACCCGCGACGAGATCCCCGTCCGCACCGGCATCTGGTTCTCGGGCAACTCGGTCGGCGGCCTCGCCGCCTCGCTGCTGGCCTTTGCCTTTGGCCACGTGCCCCGCGACGACGACGCCGCCGTCGGGCCCTGGCGCGCCATGTACCTCGCCCTCGGCCTGGCCACCTTTTGCTGGGCCCTGGCCATCTGGCGCTTCCTGCCCGACTCCATCTCGCGCGCGCGCTTCCTGGCCACCGACGCCGAGCGCCGCTTCGCCGCCGACCGCGTCGTCGTCGCCGGCACCGGCCGCACCGACAACACCGTCTGGCGCTGGGACCAGGCCCGCGAGTGCCTGGTAGACCCCAAGACGTGGTTCTTCCTGTGCCTCGGCGCCGCGTCCCAGATCCCCAACGGCGGCACCCAGAACTTCTCCAACCTCGTCGTGCGGTCCTTTGGCTTCACGCCGCTGCAGACCACGCTCATCAACATCCCCTACTCGCTCCTGGCCGCCGCCTGGATCGCCGGCACCGGCTGGCTGGCCGGCCGCCACCGCCGCGCAAACTGCCTGCTCATCGCCGCCGTCGTCCTGCCCTGCATCGCCGGCTCCGCCGTCCTGCACGCCGCCGTCGTCGCCCGCCGCGGCTCGCCTGCCGCCCCGCCGCTGTCCCGGGGCGTGCAGATGTTTGGCTACTTCCTCCTCGCGTCCGGCCCGGCCGCCATGCCGCTGGCCATGTCGCTCGTGCAGGCAAACTACCGCGGCGTGACAAAGAAGATGACCGTCTCGGCCCTGCTCTTCGCCGCCTACTGCGCCGGGAACATTGCGGGTCCCCAGTTCTTCCGCGCGGACGAGGAGGCGGCAGGGTACGGGACGGCGTTCGCCGCCATCATGGCCTGCTACTCGGCCGTCGCCGGCCTCGCCCTCGGCCTGCGCGTGTACCTGCAGCTCGAGAACCGCAGGCGCGCCCGTGAGGAGGGGTTTGTCGGCAGCGCGGGTGCCGCGGGTGCCGTGGGCGGCGGCGGCGGCGGCGCGGCAGGGCCGCTGGCAAAGGATAATGATGATGATGATGCTGTTGCGGGCCGGCGGGGGGAGGGCGGCAAGAGCGTCGCCCAGATGGTGAACGAGGTGGAGCTGAGAGCCGAGGACTATGACGATGTGACGGATTGGAAAATGGTGGGCTTTCGATATCGCTTGTGAGCTTCGAGGCGGCGCTTATAGAGGTCCATGTATTTGAGGAGGTAGATCAATCTGAAGAGTCCAGTTCAGGTCAATACCTAGATGTTGATTGCACCAGAATGGATTCCATGCCTCCGGCAGACAACTTCATATGGGCTTTCGCCATACCCAAACTTCTTCCCTGTCAGCTCCTTGTCGCTAGAGAGCTGTGTGAAGCCTTTCCCTTGAAGCACGCCCAAGAGAGCTTCCCAGTACTCTAGCGGCCAGCGCTCCCTGCGGGTTAACTCCACGACATCCCTCACCAAGTCTCGCCTATAGATAAGCCTTGCCTCCACCAAGATTTCAACTGTCCTCAATCCAAGATTCAACCCGCCTGGGGTTACTGCTCCACGGGCAATACCATCGAATACCTTCTTGAGAATCAGAAGCCAGTATCCCTGATCATCCTTACTTCGATACCTGGTGGGAATAGACCTTATCGACTTCCCAGGAGCTCTTATCCCGTCGACCTGAGTGCCGCTTTCGAGCTTGGCTTGGAGGTAGGGCACACAAAGCCAATAAATAGCAGCAGCCGAACGGAGCCTCGTGTCCGTCCAACCCAGGGTGTCTATGAGGCCTTTAGTGGAGGCACACAAAGCGTCTTCAAGCGTTGTGCGTGTCAATCCGTCAACCAGACGAAGCAGCACACGCCTGCTTTTTTCCGAGTCGTTGCAGTTCCGGCCGCAGCCGAAGATCAGAAAAGGGATGGCGGCCCCGAATTTCAACACCCCGTCCTGCATCTGGTTGTATTGAGAGATGAGACAGGACATGATGACCAGGGACGGATCATATCCCGGTGGCCCATCGTCGATGACCAAAGACCACTGCTGTTGCAGCCAGTCGAAGGCGGTCCGATGGATAAATTCCACGTAGAGCCCCTCGCTGTCGTCTCCAACAACAAGCTGCAGCATCCCGCCGGTGCATCCTGCCAGCTTTCTTTCAAGCACAGGACGCATTTCAGCCACGCTATCGGGATCCAGGACCTTTTGTGGAATCTCGGGGTCGCCGCAATTGATTGCCATCCAAAAGGTATGCGTTGTTTATCGACGGGATGGACGAGTACGACGGCGACTTGGGGGAGCTTGTTTCTTTCCTCAAGAGCTTCCATCGAGGATACAAGGTCAAGCTCTGCGTCTCCAGCCGTCCGTGGAACATCTTCAGGGACGAGTTCAAGACGTATCCGTCTCTGCGTATGGAACAACACACCAGACCCGATATTGAAAAATACGTCCGGGTACGAATGGAAAGCAGCCGTGCATTCCAGGAGCTTCGGTCGCTGGACTTCGGCAGAAGGAGCGTTTCGAACCTCGAGTCTCAAATCATCGACAAGGACGAGGGGGTTTTCCTCTGGGTGGTTTTGGTGGTTGAGCAGCTCGTGATTATAGCCCAGAACGACCCTGACCTCGGCAAGATCTGGTGCCTGTTCGATGCATTCCCTCTAGGCCTAGAGGAGCTCTACGAGTCGATGCGGCGGCGGCTGGACCGCCCCCAGAGCGAGGCAGCATCGCGAATGTATCAGCTTCTTTGCCTGTGGAAGAAGAGAAACTTCCCAAACCGCTTTTCCGGACCTTCTTCCAGGGAGTTGAGCGCATGGCCTTTACGCACCTTTAAGGCGCGAGGCAGTCGGTGCTGCGAGTCTGGGAGCCCAGCTGATCGAGTGCTTCCCGTAGCTCCGCTGTTTCCCACTCCGGGCTGGGAGCCCCAGACCCAGCGATCTGGTAGTAGAGGAAGCGCGTCGGGCTGACGAGCCGGTAGAGGAAGCGCGTCGGGCTGACGAGCCGGCAGAGCCGCGGCCGCTGGCGGAGGAGCTGGTGGAGCATTGTGCGCAACAGCCCGGCCTGGGACTTTTGTCCAGACGAGCCCAGGTTCCAGAAGTAGATGCTGCATGTAAGGAGCCCCAGGTCGCCAGACCAGAGACGGAGCGAACGCTCGACCTGTCCACTCGTGCAAATGTGCTTCATGATTGTGCTTTTCCCGCACGCCGGCTTTCCCGTGATCCAGAAAGGGGTGTCCTCGGTAGGGGATTCGAGCCATTCTTCAAAGTCGGACCGTGGCCTCGAGCGGGAAGGTCCGCCGTCCCCTGGATCTGTGTCTTCCAGGAGCCACTCGAACGTGGTGGGAAGCGGCTCTTTGATCTGGTTCTCTCTTGCAGTCATGTCTTCGAACGCAAGCCCATCCAATATTCGCTGGCAAATTTCGTCGGTACTGACCAGCGGGTTGGCCTCCCGAGGAGGCCCGCTGGGGGCCCATGACGACTGGATGCCAACCTTTGAAGCGGCGACGATTGACTCCCACAGCCCGCGCGACATGCGATCCGTCTCCAGTGTGGTCTGCAACGGCTTGCCGAGAGACACCTTGTGGAAGTCGGCTTGCAGGGCTTTTATGACCATGTGCATGTCATGGAACTCCTTGGTTGCTTGCTCCGCGTGGTCGCGGGAAGCGGCGGCGTCATCCCTGGCAGTACCAGAAAACCAAAGGACTAACCGAGGATTGCGGAGAAAACGAGTTTGACAGGGATACAAGACGTAGTACAAAAGAAGAAGAAAAACATACGCAATGCACATAATGACGCTCATCATGGTCCGCTCCCGAATCCCAGCCAGCCTCGCCTGGAGCGCGCCAATCTCGTCCTGCCTCCACCAGGCACGGAGCGCGCCCAGCGCCGCCGCCGCCGCAGCGCCCCGGCCGGGCCCGAAGCCGCCGACGAGGCCCCGCAGCTCCCCCTCGGCCAGGGCGCACTCGGACGCCAGGCGGTCGAGGCATTTTTCCTGGCCCGGGTGGCGCGCCCGCAGGGCCGCGATCCTGTCCCTTGCCGAGGCCGCGTTCTGGGACAGCTCCGGGGCCGAGGCCGAGAGGGCTGCGAGTGCCGAGGGGACGCCGCCGCCGTGGGCGCGCTTGATGTCAAGGTACAGGGAAACCAGCTTCGACCCAAAGTCCACAAAGGCGACGACGCCGGAGGCGATGGCAAGCGCGTCCATGTGGTTGGTTGGTTGGGTGGGCGGCGGGGGCGGTGGTGTGCATGTGTCCGAGGCAGGGAAATCGACAATAAACAAAAAAAAGAATAACAGTAATACAGAACGACCGGGGTATCAAGCAATAAGCTTAGGAGGATCAGTTAAGGCGGGGTCCATGATACGCCAAGCAGCATGCTCGACTGAGCAGTGGCAGGGCCGGCCATATCATGGTGATATATAGCAGGCATCCTGACCGACGATGTTGCAGGAGGCATGTTAGGGCCAACCAGCGAAAGGGTCCGCCAATGAAATGGGATTCGGAATTATGGCCACCAGTGACGCCCGG
This sequence comes from Nakataea oryzae, assembly GCA_003049435.1. Taxonomy (NCBI): domain Eukaryota; kingdom Fungi; phylum Ascomycota; class Sordariomycetes; order Magnaporthales; family Magnaporthaceae; genus Nakataea; species Nakataea oryzae. Next base: position 13,058 of record PYSQ01000044.1, on the reverse strand, counting down.
ATAGGGTTGATGGGTGGCTTGAGCTCGGGACTGGCCACACCCGTGAGTCCGACCATGTCACTCGACCCAAAGGATGCTTTTGAATCATAAACAACAAAGTGTCCTATCTCAACAAGTCCTCCAGCTCGACGCCATGCCAAAACCTAAAAGCGACCGCGGCCGTCTGGTGGGCCTTGTCCACCACTCCGAGGTCGATGCCCTTGTCGACCAGAATCTTGACCATCGGCCGGATGACCTCGTCCATGTCCCGCTTGGGCATCACGTCCCGGTTGGCGAGCAGGTGCAGCACCGTCCGGCCGTTGTGGTCGAGGGCGCTGATCTCCCCCGTCGCGTCCGCGAGCGTGCGGGCGCACTCAACCAGCTCCGGGTGCAGACGCTCGGCGTAGGCGAGCGCGAGCAGGGGCGTCTCACCCGTGTCGGGCACCCGCGCTTCGGTGTCGGCCCCGGCGTCGAGAAGCAGCCGGACCGCCTCGTGGGAGCCGCAGCGGGCGGCCTCGTGCACTGGAATATCCAGGGCGGGCGGGGGTGGGGAGGGCCGGGAGCCATCAGTCTTGCTTTTCCACTGCCAGCCGGTGCAGAAGGAAGAAAAAAAAGGGGGGGTTGGATGTGGTTAGTCTTACAAGGAGTCCTGTCGCCCCGCAGAGCATGGGTTCGGCGCCGGGGCCCGAGGTCGATCTCGTAATACCGCGAGCGAGCGTTGACGTCTGCGCCTTTCTCCAGCATCGTCTTGACCACTCGGATATCAGGCGAGCCGCTCCGGAAGGCTGCAAGCAGAGGGGTATATCCAGCATAGTAGGGCACAACCCGAGGTATGGGGGCCTTGACATCAGCGCCGTGCTCAAGCAGCAGCATTATCAAGTCGGGATCCGGACGGTCGGAGAGCAAGGCCGTCAAGAAGGGAGAGAAGCCAGTGGTATAAAGCGAACTGTTGACATCGAACCCCCGATCCAGCCAGAACCGCATCATGGCGCAATCGCCCCGGTTAGCGGCTCCCCAGACGGCTTTGAAAACCTGCTCGGGGTTGGGTGGCTCAGGAGCACTATCAACCAGGCGCTGTATCAGGGCTTTGTTAGCGTCGATGCAGGGTTGCGCCCAGCAAAAGTCCTCCAGCTGCAGGAGCTTGTCAAGCGCATCGTCCTTGAAAACCGTCTCTGTGATCAGATAGCTCAGAACATCCTGGCCAACGGGACCCTTGGTGAGAAGATCGTCAGGGAGAAGAACACCACGGTCAAGACCCCACCGGAGCACCTCGACACTATTCGTCAGCACAGCATTGTAAGCCTGCGCAGGAGCATGTGTTGGTAAGTCACTATCAAAACAGCCACTATCAAGAGTTAAACCGACTGCTCTGGAGAGAGCAGCGAGGAGAGGCGCCGTGCCGTCAGAGGAGTGCCTACAAAATCTTCGATAACCGGACACTGGAGCGGCTTGCCCATGCCCATGCGCGGCTCCAGCAGCGCCAGCAGCTCAAGGATGAGCGGCACGTCGACGTCGCCCCCGGCGCCCAGCCGAAGGACCAGCGCGCACGCGTTGTCCAGCCGCCCGCGGCCGTCGTAGCAGCGGCACATCACGTTCGCATCGGCGCCCGAATCCAGCAGCAGCCGGACGAGCGGGACGCTGACGGCGGCGGGCCCGTCCGGTAACGGAAAGAGGCTCGCGTGCAGCGGGGTTAGGAGCTCGTGGTCGTAGTCGGGCATGTCGTAGACGGGGTCGCGGACGGGGTTGGCCGTGTCGCTCGAGCCCCAGGCGTCGGCGTCGACGTCGGCCCCGCAGGCGAGCAGCAGCGCCGCGGCGTCCAGGCGGCCCCAGCGGGCGGCGGCATGGAGCGCGGTCCCGTACCAGAAGGGCTGCTCCATGTCGTAGCCCTGCTGGAGCTGGTGGATGCCGTTGATGTCGATTTCCACACCGCCGGAGCCGCTCTGGGACAGCACCTCGGTGAGCCCCTTCATGTCGCCATTGCGCGCAGCGTCGAAGAAGGCGCGGGCCGACACGTCGCCGGGGTCGACGTAGCGTGTGTAGGCGACGGCGTTGCGAGCATCCATTTCCAACTCCATGTCGTCCCAAGAATCGACCGATGGAGCCTGCGGATAACTCATCATGGCAAATTTTCAACTCGAACTGTCTGCAGACGTGTCCCTGGAAAAAAGAAAAACCACGAGGTAAAGTGCTGGCGTGTGCTGTGCACAGCCCTGACCATGGCTATTTAGGCGACGACGATTGAGGCCACCAGTTCAGGCAACGACGATGGGGTCACCAGTTCAGGTCTACTTTCCCGTCTTGTGCTTGTTGTGCATCGCACAACACACGACTTTTCACGGCCTCTCCAAGCCTCTCTCATTCAATAACCACTTGTTCAAAAAGGAAGCCCCATTCGTATGTATCTGCTTATATCGGTATATTCCGTCCGGCCATGTCCGTCCGTGTTTCCATTGCCTCCGCAAGGGTTACGGATTTTTCAAAGGTCATGGGGTATTTCTGTATTATAATCCACGTTCACGCCACATAAACTGACAAAGAAAAAGTTATGTCCCGTTCCCAATCCATACAGCCCATGCCAGCGTTGAGTAAAGCGAGTAGTAGAAACGAACCACCCGCAGGTAAGAAGAGAATTAAGTCATGTCCCCGGCCCATCAGAAGACCGTGCCGTCGCTATCGATCAGGATAGGCGGCTCCTTGGTGTTTGGCCTGCTGACCTCGGCGATTTCACGTCCGCCCTGGAGGGGAAGCAAATGTCAGTAACGGGGCACTCAAGCATGCAATTTCAAGTAAAACAAAAAAATGTCAGTGGGCTCTTCTTACCTTCCAGCTTCCAGCCTCGAGAAGCTGCGCGAGCGTCAACTCGTTGCCGGCAAGCTCCTTGCTCAGCGCGACATTGACGTCGGCGCAAAGCCGGTCCAGGAATCCCACTGTGACGCCGCGCCACTCGACAATGACATCGTCGCTGGGCTCAAACATGGGCGCGACCTCGATGCCATCGGAGCCCGTCCTACGGCAGTAGTCGGCGTAGTGCTGCAGGCCCCGCTCCTGGTCCTCACGCTTCAGCGTCAGGACCCCGAGGTCGATAAAAAGACCGCCGTTGCGGTACTCGGGCAGGCCCGTGAGCAACTCGGTGCCGACAAAGTGCATCTTGAGCAGCGACTGCATGGGCTGCATGAGCGAGTACGTCAGCCACTGCGTCAGCTTGTGGAACGGCAGGATGCTCTCCCACGGCTCCACGGCGTGGCCCGGCTTGGGCGAGCCGCTGGACACGCGACCGCTGGGGAAGGGGCTGAACTTGGGCGGGCTCGTGGGCGAGTCCCCGCCGCCGGATCGCGAGCTTGAGGGGGGCTGCGGCATGGTGGAGCACGGCCATGCGTCGCCGAGCGAGGTGCCGTTGATGGCGGTACGGCTTGCGGGCCAGATTGGCGCCAGGCCCGACATGAGCACGTTCCACAGGACGGGGAGAAGCACGATGGGCATGCTCGAGGCCTGGGTGCTCGGGTGCGCGAGCAGGTAGTCCACCATGTTGCCGGGCCTTCCGTCGTCGCCAAAGAACTCGCGCGACTCGGACAGGGCCTTGCCCAGGCGCACCAGCAGCTCGGTGCGGCCCTCCAGGCCGGCCAGCTCGTTGCCGGGGCCCGACTGCAGGCCCTTGGCGACGCTTTCGATCGTCAAGGCGGCGAGGCCGTCCTTGTCGACCTGATACTTGTTCTCCTTGGAGCCTGAGAAGATGCCCTGTGGCGGGGGGGATTGCAGTTTGCCTTAGTCATGGATTCTGTGCAAAATGCCAGGTGGCGGATAGCCCCGAACGCAATAAAGAAAAACGTACAGTCTTGAACATCTCCAAGCTGGCCACGGCCAGACCCTCGGATCTCCTGTAAACGCGGCCGTTCTCTGCGCTCTTGTAGCTCCAGGTCAGGCCGGCGCCAGCGTCGAGCAGGACGCTGACCAGGAACAGGTCAATCATGCGCCTGCACCTCTCCATGTTGTCGACATCTTCGGGGAAGGCGGAGAGGAGGTGGGCGATGCGGTCGCGGCCGCCGACGCAGAAGTGCTGGTGGCGGCCGTGGCCGGGGATGTTGTTGAACGGTGCGTCGTAGTCGCGCTGTTATGGGCGGGCGGGCGGGCGTCAGCGTACTGTGCGGGAGCATCTAAACTAGCGGTCAGGGAGCAAAGGGGAGGCGGAGGCCACCGTACCTTGATGATCTGGGCCACAAAGCTGACGACGTCTGGGAACTTGCCCATGTCGACGGTAAAGTGGTTCAGCTCATTGCGGACGGCCTTGTCGTAGATGACCTTGGACCGCTCCCTCACGGCGCCCAAGCTGCGCAGGTAGCCGGCCGGGTCCAGGGACGGGTCGGGCGGCTTGGGCAGGTCGATCTTGGGCAGGTGCACGGGGGCGATGGGGGTGGCGGGCGTGCCGGGGCCCGAGTTGGACGTCATGATGGTGCCTCCCGAGGTGCGGTTGTATTTGCGGTGGTAGAGGCCCGAGGGTATTGTGGACGGGGACTTGATGCTCTTTGACGAGTCGGACCCGACGCTGGCGTTGGACTTGGACATGGCCACGTGAGACGCCACCTCCGGGTCGACCCTCCTCGGGGCCTTGGGCTTGCGCGAAAACAGACCCATTTTCTGCGGTGGGCTGGGCGGCCTAGTCTAGAGCCGGCCTCTGTCGAGCTACTGCTGCTGCGGTTCGCCGCTGCTGCAGCCCCGAGCCTATCGGCCTGTTCCACGCGTGTCAGCAGCGGGCTCGACGGGGCCAGGCGGGTCAGGATGGTGCATGCATGGCGCGCGCTCCATTGGCCTTCTCGCTGCCCGCTCCCCAGCCCGACCGGCATCGCACAGCCGACGGCGCTGGCAAGCTCCCAGCACACGGCGTCTGGGGGGAAATCGGGCTGCGGCGGGAGGCGGGGGAGAGAGCATGCGCGGGTGCCGTGCTAATGGAGAGAAAGAGAGAGAGAGTGTGTGTGTGTGGGCGAGCCGGAGTGGGAGGTGGACGCACGACTCACAGGGCAGAATCGGAGAATTGGCTCCAACCACAGAGCCGGCGGGGAACCGCTGGGAGAGAGGGGCAACTAGCTGGGAGCAGCCCTGAGCGCGGGCAGGCGGTTGGCGGGGGTGGCAGGCAATCAGATGACCCCACGATCGGTGGCCGATCCAATGACTCGTGCGCTCGGCCTCTATGCCTCAATCCAAATCTCCAGCTTCGACCAGTGGCTATAGCTAGCTGGCTGGCTGGCTGTGCTCGTCGTCGAGGGGTCGACACCCCTTTTTCTTTTGTCTCCTTCGTCGCCTCGCTCGAGCCCCCGTTTGCTGAGCCTCGGCGGAACCGTGGGCCTTCTCAATCAACTCCCGGTTGCGACCGCGTGTTAGTCTGTTTCGGGTCGCTTTGACTGGCGACGAGGACGAAGAGGGGGGCAAACAGAGCGAATCGCAAGGCGGGTCGCCCGCGTTTGCTTGCTTGTTATTGCCGGAGCCCACACGCCAAGCCACGCCCAACGGGGATGATGCTCGTCGGCGCTAGGCCTGCGCCGAAGGGTCCCGGTTGATCGGGATGGGTGATCCTGGACGTCGCTCCCGCCTGCCTGCTGCAACCGTCCGATGCTCAATTTGCGACGTTGCTGCGATGGCTGTCTGTCGCCCTCTCGGCTTGGTTATGCGTTCCCGCGGCTCGCTGTCGCCAGGTGCGGAGCCCAGTGTTTCACTGCCGCCCGCTGATATCGTCCAAGTCGGGATTGCGCTCGACAGCCGGATTACTTTGAGAAGATGATGCTGTGCGTGCGGGCGCGCGCTTGGGCTCTTGACCTGGGAAAATCTGGGGATCTCGACGCTGTTCGAGTCGAGAGTTTCTGGACGTCTTCGGCAACAAATAAGTAAAAATTAACCATCAGCAAAGCGCGACCGGGTAGGGGTCAAACTAGGAAGCAAACGGAGAGGAAGACGGGCGGGGACAGATGTGAAAAATGCCCCGAGGACAACAAGTAATAGAGGCAGGTAGGAACCCTCAGGGGTAAAAGGCCAGAGCACCGGGGCGAATAATAGAAATCGGAGCTTTGGACTTGAAGGAATGGCATCATAGACCACTTACACAGACTAGACGCTCCGCCTAGCAGCCCGAGATTCCGTGGGATGAGAATGGTGTGCTGAGCTGTGTGCCGGATCGCGCCAGGCTGCAGCCTAGTGATTGCTTTCTCCGGCCTGAGGGCTGGCTCTGGCCTGTCAATAAAAACAGGGAGGCCACGCCGCTAAAGCTCAACGAGGCAGAAAAAAAGGCCAAGCCCCCTTCGTGTGTCTGTGCCTGTGACGGTTTCCGTTCCACGCCTACACAGCAGCCCGATGCGGTGCGAGGACGGCTCGGCGTGCTGCCCTCTTCTAGCGCTTGCTTTGCTGTTCGTGTGCTGCTTTGGCGGAGGTTGCCGCGCTCCGTCGGCCAGCCCTGGAAAGCCACATGGGCGGCGTTAGCTTTTTCATGCCCGGATCTCCTTGCTTCGCCGCCGCCTTCTCTTTGCTTTTGTTCCAATGCTTCTCTCTTCCCCTCCAAGGATTTCTTATCTGGTCCTTGCAGCAGCTCCTTCTTCTCGTTCATGTGCAAAGAGTGGGGCCGGATCCAAACCCGAGCTATTGCTCAGCACAATATGATGATCATATTGTCGGCAAACCAGCCCGGACCCTCGTCCTGCTTGCAAACGACGGGCCTCTTACCTTGCAGTGTGCACACTTGCTGTCGACTGGGGCTAGGAAAAGCTTGGTACAGCTCGATATTGTCGGCACGTGCAGGGAAAGGGGGCCGCAAGGAGCGCAAAGACCAAAAAGGAGGGGGACAGGCAGGAACGCGTCCAGTCCTACGGGCCGCGTTGGGTTATATGCAACGGGCGACATCGACGAACCCGGCCTCCCTGTCCCCGCATCGGAATCCATGGAGCTGCGACCCTTGGGTGCATCAGTGCGAGTAGGGCCGAGGCCGGGTGTGATGCTGCACGGGCCTGGCTGGCAAGACCCCCTCCCCTCCTCCTCGTAGCATTACATTGCCGTGGCATGACGGCCCAGCCCAGCCCAAAGGCTACTAAAAGGAGAAGAGAAAAAAAATAGAAAAAAAAACACTGCCCCAGTGTCGTTGGTCAACTTACGAAACTGCTAGTAAGCATCTGGATTTCCATCCTACCAAAAGATGTCCATCCACTTTCGCTCGATGACACCAGGCTTGGCAACTTCGCCGTTGCATTCGAGTGGGAAACGAAAAGATGGAGCAGGCGGCGGGCGCAGTTTTCCCGCCCAGCCCCCTGACGTCTGGTCCGGACCTAGCATGGGGCTGTCCTCTGGGTCGATGGTTGATTCTAACTGCCTTCTATTTTTTTTTCTGTCATATATCATGGACACATAATATACAGACACATACACAAACTCTCTATGTCTCTCGCCAAACTTCATAGTTCAGTTAATTTGCATCCCCCCTTGCTCGGAACCTGTCCCGCGGGTTGCGCTTTTTCCTCCTGGCCTGGTGTGACCCCTCTATGCATACCAAGCAACCAAGTCGCAACGCGCTCCCATGCCGTCCGTCAACTGCAGATGACAGGATGCGCAGACGTGCCTTGGCAGGGGGGCCCTTGCCTTGCAGGGAGGCCCATGCAAGGTACGAAGTCATGTCAAGGGCGGCCTTTTATTTTATGGGATATTTCTCTTGCCGGGGCGGGCCACACAGTCCATCCGTCAGCCTGCTTCGGACGCGGGGCTGCGTTCGAACGCCAGGCCATGCCCTGAAAAGCGCATCAAAAAAATCCCCAGCAGCACATCATCGGCCCTATGTCCGCAAAGAGAGTGATGTACCGGGTCGTCTTGCTCAGTCTGGTTCCTGCACGTTTCCAGTCGTTGGCAGTCCGTCGCTAGCTTGGTTTTCCTGAACGGTGCGGCAGGTTACACCATTATCGCGCAACCCAAGATACAACATCCAGTCGTCGCCGGCATCGTTGGTTTGTCCAAGCCAACCAACCTTCCAAAGCCGACGAGAGGGGTTTTTTTTATTAGCTTCTATGTTAATGTTCTGCGGATCAGGGCCCCTGTCGATCGGTCCCTTCATTTTCTGAAGTCAAGAATCAATCGGGAAAGAGGCCGACGGGCGAAGCCTTCGGGGCAGTGGACAGAAAGGGGAGGTGAGAAGAAAAAAAGACGTTGATCTGCCCTTGTTCTGCGGCTGCCTTCCCGCCCGCGGGTTGGTTTCCAAAAACCCCACCCCTGCCAGGCCCTGGCCCACCAGGCCCGTCAGAGCGAGGGAAAACTGTCGATACCGATCCTGAAGAGCTATTTGCATCTGATATGGAGGGGGTGCCCGGTTATTTCGCTGTCTCCACATCTCAAGCCCTAGGGATCCCGAGGCCTCGGTGTAGAAATCAAGCAGTGAAGAAAAGAAAAAAAGAAAAAAAAGACCAGGCAGAACCAAACTTTCCTGCATACCGAGCCTCGGTGATACTTCCAATCGAGGAGCGTCGCCACGGCGGGCAAGATTTAACTCTTGCGGGCTCCCGGATGGAGGCCTCATTGCGTTTTCCGGAAGCAACCGTCTCACGTCACCACTACGTTAGAATCCTGCGCTTTTCCCCCCCCCCCTTCCTCTTTGCTTTTTTCTCTTTCCTTTTTTTCAATCCTCTCGCTGCCTGGGATGGTTCGGGTGCGCTAGCTAGCCGCCTCCATCTGTGGACCGTGCTTGCAGCCCTTGCGTCTTCGGAGGATCCTCTGCGCCAGGGGGACGGCGGATTAGGCTATTTCTTGAGGCAAATGCGTCTCGGCTGATCGTGGGCGCGGCGGCGGCCAGACTGCCGCCGACGATTCCCGACTGTCTGCATCACATCACATCCGACCACTGATAGAGCTGGCTCCCGGTGCTAATTCCCTCACTGGCATGGGCCGATTGCCATCGTGGATAGATCGAGCCTGACTCGAGGAGTCATGGCTGCTTTTTGGGATTCCTGGGGCTTAGTCCCAGGCCGAAAATAGAGTCGACCGCAGCGTCTGGGGGGGGCGGACATGGCAAGATCGCCGGCAAAACCTCGCTGAGCGAGCAGCAGGCATGGTGGAAAGGCCCAGACTGCGCCGGGCGACGTCTCCTGCCGCGCGGCGGCGACTCGTGCCAGCTCTCCCCCAGAAGAACTGGCCTGCCTGTCTGCAACGCCTCTGCAGCAAGCGAACAGCAGAAGCGGGACGATGGAACCCTGTGAGGATCATGGCAACCGGAAAGGGTGCGCGTGAGGAGGTGGCTTGCATGGGCCAATTTTTTTTTCTTTTCTTACGTTCCTTTTTTTCGTTCTTTCAACCTGGGCCGGGGTTGCAGCAACGCTCGACCAGGAGACCCCTTGATTCAGCTTGCTGCATGTGATTTCCCGTTTACAGAAGCAGCAGGGCCAAAAAGACTGCTGCCGCGCGAGTCGCGACGGCATTTTTTTGGGGGAAAAAAGGCAGCGTGGACCAGATCCTACGGCTGCTCCTGCAACTGCGACTTCGCCGTTCCCATTGCAATGGCATAATGGCGTGCAAACTGCCTCCTAATTTCCCAGTCAAAGGAGAGCGCGCGCGCTCCGCACGGGACAGCGACTAGCGTCGGGGAAATTACTCCGTCCCAGGCAGCAGAGGCCTTGGGCGTGGAGTCCCGCGGGAGAGGGTGAGGCTGGCCCGGACTGGGGGCGCCCTTGGAGCTGTCTGTCGAGCCCGCTGCCCTGTCCCTGCCCGGTTGATCTGCTGGTGAGAAAATGGAGCGTTCGAAAAGACGTGCGATGCTGGTCCAGCAGAAAAAAAAAAAAAAAAAAAAGACGGCCGACGTGCCGGCGCGAGGACCCTGGACGTACCGAAGCTCCTTGTGGGGCCCTGACAGCAGCCAACAGCGCTAGTCTAGCGGTAGCCACCGCGGGAAAAGGATGGAGCCATCTCGATGGCCCGTGCAATATCGCTAAAATCCCAAGAGGAGTCTCGGGCGGGCTGTGATTGGCAAAGGCGCTCGGGACGTCTTGGAGATCACACCTCGCTGTGCACGTAGCGAGTCCTCTCCTCACATCCGTCCCCATCCAGCCTCATAAGCCCGGCCCGACTGCAACAGAACCAGCAACGAGTGCCCGCCTTGTGCTCGGGGGCCGGCTTCACAGCAGAAACCCCCGACAGGACCCCTTCTGGGCTGGGTTAGGCTGGGCTCGCGTGGCTAGTCGTGGTGATGAGACTGTAGAGAGATTCCTTCGACGGTCCACCGCAAAACTGGGCCGGCCCTATTGGATGTTGGCTACGGGCTGCGGGTATGTGACCCATGTCTTCCGGCTGCCCTGTGCCGGCGACGGCCTGTCGGTGAGAGGAGCCTGGAGGCAAAGACTTTTTCCCCGTCAGGCTATGTATGTACTTGTGTGATATTTTTTAGACTTTCTTTGGGACGGCGTGGACCACAAAGAACAAAAGCTAAAGTAGACGGGAAGCCAAGGATCGGAAGGCCCCCATATGAATGTCACATTACGTTATCGGCGACCCGTCGCCGTCCCATCCTCACTGTGCAGCAATACTGCAGTCTCGCTGAACCATCATGGGAAACGTCGGTGAGGTTTGCCGGGCCCATGTGATTTCCAAGGCATGCAGGCCGTTGATCCGCGGCACCTGCCAGATGCTGGGTCCATCCAAACAATGGGGCGAGAAAATGGCACCCCTGATCGTCCCAACTGTTCCTCTTTCTGTGCGGCAGGCCACGCCCGTCCCATATTGGCCCTTGGCCGGCAGGACGTGGTGGCCCGTACCCCAGCCCGGGCAGTCGGATGATATGGAGCGGACCAGATTACACACACCTCGGAGTTTGGGCATTCGTGTCCGTTGATGGAATCCGATCTGGACAACACGAGTTTGTCGAGGGGGCGGGCCTTCTTCAGAAGCTCAAGCATGCGGCCTTCTGTGAACCTTGGCTTAGCCTAGGTGGCAAGATTTGGCCTCGAGGGACACGGTATGGTAAAAGGGACATGCTCTCATCTCAAGCATGTGCTTTCTCACCGAGGTGAAGATGCAAGTAACAGACCCGGGTTGAATGATCGTCGCCCTACTGCCGCCTTGCGGGTAGGCTAGACGGCCCAGTTCACCCAGGCGGGTGTGAAATCCATCAATCTCACACTGCCTAGAGTGGTCTGTAAACCACGGTGGGCGTGTACTTTTCGGAGCGGGTATGAACAGGAAATACCAAGTCTAATGTTGACGGCTTTTTCGCCCCATTTCCAAGTTTACTGCTGGGACTTTCTTAAACAGTGAGCTATGGCTCCTCCGACATGGAGCACCGGAAAATCGATAATTACTTTCCGCCTGTCGGAATCACGGATAGATGGGCCGGAAACGTCGCAGCATAGGTGTTCTTCTGTATGCAACCGGCTTGCTCGCCATCCTCAGCGGCTTGCAAGCTTAGCGACGACGATTGGCAAAACCCAGGCAAGCAGATTAGTGGCGCAGTCTGATTCTTCAGCATGACCTGTCGCGACCGAGTGCCACATGTTAGTCGATGATGACCCAAACCCTAGGCTCGCAGGCTGGCGGAAGACGGAAGAGAACTCACATTCTAATGGACATGCCCGTTTCCTCCTCCAATACCTTAGGCTCGGCGTGCCCGACTCGGCGCACGACCCGACCATTTGCAAGTACGCCCGTCGTCTTCTTGACTGGCCCTGCAGCCCCTCAGTGTCAGACGCCGAGGGGCTTTAGGCAATGAGATCCGCCACGTTCATGGGCATCTCGTCGATCTGAGTCGAATAGTAGACTGCATGAACACCAAGCCGTCAGCACCAAAGCACAAGTCGACGATCGTCAAGAGCACGAGGGAAAGCCCCGGGGAAACCTACGCTCAATGTCGCGGAGGATGCGCACGTCCTCACTAGTAACGAAGTTGATAGCAACACCCTTGCGACCGAACCTGCCAGAACGGCCGATGCGGTGGATGTAGTTCTCACGGTTGCTGGGGAGATCATAGTTGATAACCAGGCTGACCTGCTGGACGTCGATACCACGGGCCCAGACGTCGGTCGAGATGAGAACGCGGCTGTTGCCCTGCCTGAAGTCCTGCATAATGCTGTCGCGCTCCTTTTGTGGCATATCGCCGTGCATGCTGCTAACGGTAAAGTTTGCCTCGCGCATCTTGTCCGTCAACCAGTCGACCTTGCGGCGCGTATTGCAGAAAATGACGGCCTGCGTAATGGTTAGGGTGTCGTAGAGATCGCATAGGGTGTCAAACTTCCAGTCCTCCTTTTCGATGGCGATAAAGTACTGTTTCAGGCCTTCGAGCGTAAGCTCGTCACGCTTGACCAGGATACGGACGGGGTCGGTCATGAATTTTGTGGTCATGTCGAGCACGTCGTAGGGGAGGGTGGCCGAGACGACGACGACCTGGGTGGCAGGGGGCAGGTAGCGGTAGACATCGTAGATTTGCTCGCGGAAGCCCTGGTTCAGCAGCTCGTCGGCCTCGTCCAGGACCAGCATCTTGATGTGGCGGGTGCGAAGGTGGCGACGACGAATCATGTCGGCAACACGGCCTGGGGTTCCCGACACGATGTGCTGCCCATAGTCGAGCTTGCGGATATCCTCGCCGACGTTGGTGCCGCCGATGCAGGCGTGGCACTGGACGTTCATGTAGTCGCCCAGGGCCATGACGACGCTCTGGATCTGGGTGGCGAGCTCGCGCGTGGGCGACAGCACCAGGGCCTGGGTCTCGCGCACGGCGGTGTCGATGACCTGCAGCATGCTGATGGAGAAGGTCGCCGTCTTTCCGGTTCCAGACTGGGCCTGGGCGATGGTGTCGCGCCCCTTGCAGACCTGCACGATGGCGCGCGACTGGACGGCCGAGGGGGACTCGTAGCCGTACGCATAGATGCCGCGCAGGAGGCTCTCTGCAGAGCAGTGTGTCAGCGCGTGGTCAGGGGCTGGTGCAGCAGCAGAAAAGGCGCTTTGTCCTCACCCTTGAGGGCCATGGATTCGAAGGTCGGGTGCACCGTCACCTCCTTGGACGTGGTGAACTCCATCCTCTCCTCCGCCTTGCGATCAATGCCGCTTGCGCTGCCTTCGGCCATGGTTGCGCTGTGGAAAAAGTG
>PYSQ01000439.1:0-26664 GCA_003049435.1 Nakataea oryzae | reverse complement strand
CCTGCCCCATCCCCGCGGCCGCCGGCCCTCCCCGAGCCCACGATGGGTCAGGGCTTCTCGTCCACCACCCCGCCCGCGGGCTCGGCCGGGATCGACGTGCCCGAGCTGGGCGACCTCGTGTACGAGAAATCCATCGGCTCGGCGCGCTTCCTCAAGTGCATCCGTGCCCGGCACCACGATGGCGTCGTGCTCGTCAAGGTGCTCACCAAGCCCTACACGCCCATGCCCCTCGACGAGTTCGGCCGGATGATTGTGCGCGAGGCCCGGGTGCTCGCCGAGATCCCCAACGCCCTGGGCTACCAGCGCGCCATCGAGACCGAGACCAACGGCTACCTGGTGCGCCAGTACCTGTACAACTCGCTCTACGACCGCTTCAGCACCCGCCCCTTCCTCGAGGACGTCGAGAAGAAGTGGCTGGCCTTCCAGCTGCTCTGCGCCCTGCGCGACTGCCACGCCCGCGACATCTACCACGGCGACATCAAGAGCGAGAACACGCTCGTGACGTCGTGGAACTGGCTGTACCTGTCCGACTTCTCGGCCTCGTTCAAGCCCGTCATGCTGCCCGACGACAACCCGGCCGACTTCTCGTACTTCTTCGACACGTCGGGCCGCCGCACCTGCTACCTGGCCCCCGAGCGCTTCTACCCGCCCGGCGCCGACTTCGACCCCGACACCAAGCTGAACTGGGCCATGGACATCTTCAGCGCCGGCTGCGTCATCGCCGAGCTCTTCATCGAGGCCCCCATCTTCAGCCTGAGCCAGCTGTACAACTACCGCAGCGGCAAGTACGACCCGGCCATCTCCCACCTCAGCCGCATCCCCGACAAGGAGCTGCGCGACATGATTGTGCACATGATCCAGCTCGACCCCCAGAAGAGGTACTCGGCCGAGGAGTACCTGCGCTTCTGGCGGAGGAAGGTCTTCCCCGACTACTTCTACGACTTCCTGCACCAGTACATGGAGGTCATTACGGACCCCTCGTCGGGCCAGTGCCCCGCGTCGGGCGCGACCCGCAACCTGGGCGAGCCCGACGAGCGTATAGACCGCGTCTTTTACGACTTTGACAAGATATCGTATTCCCTGGGCTACCACCACGACAGGGCCCTGGCGTCGGCAGCAGCCGCCGCCGGAGCCGCCGCCCCGAGGCCGTCTCGGCTTGGCCTGACGCATTTCCCCGTCAACCTGAACATACCAAACAACGAGCACTACGTGTCGAGCGCCGCGCAGCCCCCGGCAGACGACGGCACCCTCATCTTCCTGACCCTGGTCTGCTCGTCCCTGCGCAACACGGCGAGGGCGGCCTCCAAGCTGCGCGCGTGCGACGTGCTCCTGGCGTTTGCCGAGAGGCTCACGGACGAGGCCAAGCTCGACCGCGTGCTGCCGTACCTGATGGCGCTCCTGAACGACAAGGCCGACATGGTGGTTGTGGCGGCCCTGAGGAGCATCACGCAGCTCCTGGGGCTGGTCAGGGTGGTGACGCCCGTCAACTCGCCAGTCTTTGTCGAGTATATACTGCCTCGCATGCAGCTCGCTCTTCTGGGCAGCCACAGCGACCCCAGCCCGCTGGTGCGCATGACGTACGCGTCGTGCCTCGGCACCCTGGCCACCACGGCCGGCCGCTTCCTCGACATGGCGGGCGCCGTCAAGCTGGACGGCGGCGCGGCGCTCGCGGCCGACCCCGACGTCGAGTCTGGGACCACGGCGACGGCGGCGTTTGACGGCATGTTTGACAACGCGCGCCGGGAGCTAGCCCTCATGTTCGAGGCCCACACCAAGGCGCTGATCGAGGACCCCGACCCGTTTGTGCGCCGGGCGTTCCTCAGCTCGGTGCCTGACCTGTGCATGTTCTTCGGCCCGGCCGGCTCCAACGACATCATCCTGGCCCACCTGAACACGTACCTGAACGACCGCGACTGGACCCTCAAGTGCGCCCTGTTCGACACCGTCGTGGGCATCGCCGCCTTCATCGGCAGCACCAGCCTGGACGAGTTCATCCTCCCGCTCATGGTGCAGGCCCTGATGGACACGGAGGAGTCGGTCGTGCACGCGGTGCTGCACTCGCTGGCCGAGCTGGCCGAGCTCGGCCTGTTCTCCAAGGCGCGTGCTTGCGAGCTGGTCGAGGTGGTGGCCCGCTTCACCATGCACCCAAACATTTGGATCCGCGAGGCGGCGGCCGAGTTTGTGTCGTCGGCCACGAGGCACCTCTCGCCCGCAGACGTCAGGTGCATGGTCTACCCCTTGGTGGCCCCGTACCTCAAGCCCGGCATCGTGCCCGACTTTTCGGAGCTGTCGCTGCTCAGCACGCTCAAGAAGCCGCTGACCAGGGCTGTGTTCGACCAGGCCCTGGTCTGGGCCCTCAAGTCGGACCGGGGCCTGTTCTGGAAGTCGCTGCAGAAGGCCATGGCGCTGACGTTTGGGGCGTCCTCGTCGCTGGTGGGGGCCGCCCGCGGGTCTCGGGACGCGGGCCCGGCGGCGCTCGGCAAGGTTGCCAAGAACGACGAGGACGAGCAGTGGCTCGCGAGGCTGCGCAACCTCGGGCTTTCCCACGAGGACGAGTTCAAGCTCCTGTGCCTGCGCGAGTTCATCTGGCGGCTGAGCCAGATGCGGGTGCGAGACGCGCCTCCGAGTGCCGGCCAGGACGAGAGGAACCTCAACAACATCGTTGCGCTACGCACCCTCGGCGTGACGCCCCAGATGGTCTTCTTTGACGAGGAGCCGAGCCGGTCGTCCTCTGGGCTGCCGGAGCCGTGCGCGACTCCTCGCACCATCACGGACGCGCTGCGGGATGCCTCCATGACCATTGACGATCCCGTGGCTAGACGCCGCCGGGCCGCCTTGAACAGCCACCGGTCCCGGCTCAGCCGCGACAGCATATCCCCAATCTCCATAGACAGGCGCCAGCGCCCGTACGACGAAGCCGTGTCTCCGGCGTCGCAGCAGCTGTCGCCCCAGCTGCTGTCGCCGCCCCCTGAGAGGGCGGGGGCCGGCAGCAGCACGCCTTCGGACCACAGCCCCAGGAGGACTCTCCAGCGCCAGCCAAGCGCGCTCACGCTGCTCAACAGGAAAGAGAGCGCAAAGTCCGGGGCTGAGACGGGCACGACCGAGGCCAACGCCTTTGGGCAGGTCGGGGGCGGGCACACGACGCCCCACGCGGCGAGGAGCAAGGCGGCCGCGGCCGCCACAGAGCTGGACGAGGCGCTCTCGGCCAAGGCCAAGCCGGGGCGGGCGACGCACACGTACGAGGGCAACGACCCCAACATCCTCAAGATGCTGGACTCGATGTACACGGACAGCTACCCGCACGACCTGGCCGAGTTCGGGCCGCTGGTGGCGCCCGTGGCGCGCACGAGGCCGGGGCGGGCGACGGCGACGGCGGGGCCGGGGGCGGTGGAGCAAGGGTGGAAGCCGGGCGGCAAGCTGGTGGCGACGTTTGCCGAGCACACGGGGGCCATCAACCGGGTGGTGGCGTCGCCGGACCACGTCTTCTTCATCACGGGCGGCGACGACGGCACGGTGCGGGTGTGGGACACGGCGCGGCTGGAGCGCAACATTGCCCACCGCTCGCGGGCCACGTACGCGCACGCGCCCGGGGCGCGCGTGCTCGCGCTGTGCTTCGTGCAGGACACGCACTGCTTCGTCAGCTGCGCCAGCGACGGCAGCGTGCACGTCGTCAAGGTCGAGTGCTCGGCCGCCGGCGACGTGACGCGCTACGCCAAGCAGCCGCGCATGGTGCGCGAGTACCGCCTCGGCCGCCCCGGCGAGCACGCCGTCTGGTGCGAGCACTTCAAGCAGGGCGGCGACTCGGCCTCGACCCTGGTGCTGGCCACCAACCGCTCGCGCGTCGTCGTCCTCGACCTGCGCGACATGTCGCTGCTCTACGCCCTCGAGAACCCCGTCCACCACGGCACCCCGACCTGCTTCTGCATCGACCGCCGCCGCAACTGGCTGTGCCTCGGCACCTCACACGGCGTCCTCGACCTCTGGGACCTGCGCTTCAAGGTCCGCCTCAAGGGCTGGGGCGTGCCCGGCAAGGGCGCCGTCTACCGCCTCGCCGTCCACCCGGCAAAGGGCCGCGGCAAGTGGGTCTGCGTCGCCGGCGGCACCGGCCAGGGCGAGGTCACCGTCTGGGACCTCGAGAAGACCACGTGCCGCGAGGTCTACCGCGTCGGCGGCAACAAGGAGGGCCC
Organism: Nakataea oryzae; assembly: GCA_003049435.1. NCBI lineage: Eukaryota > Fungi > Ascomycota > Sordariomycetes > Magnaporthales > Magnaporthaceae > Nakataea > Nakataea oryzae. The sequence continues at coordinate 22,477 of PYSQ01000439.1, read as the reverse complement.
CCGCGGCTACAGCGCCTGGGAGGTGGACGAGGACAAGCCCGAGGGCATGCTGGGACGCTTCGCTACCGACATTGAGCCCGCCGTCCTGTCGGGTGCCGCCGTGTCTGCTGCTGCTGCTGCTGCTGCTGCTGCTTCTTCTTCTGGGGTGGTGGGAGGTGTGGGGTCAGGCAGCAACGGCGCAAGTGTTGCTGGTGGGCTCAGCGTCGCTGGCGCCGCGCCCCAGGTCGGCGGCGGGGCGGACCGCGGCGTGCGCGCCATGGTGGTCGGCAACAGCAGCGTTGGAGGCGGCGACGATGGCGGCGGCGGTGGCGGCGGCGGAGGCGGGTCGGGCAGCAGCCGCGACGTCAGGCACGCCTACATCGTCACGGCCGGGTCGGACAAGAAGCTGCGGTTCTGGGACCTGGCGCGCATCGAGAACAGCACCGTCTTCAGCGGCCTGGCCCCCGACGAGGGCCGCCCGTCCTTTACGGCCAGCCACCCGACCACGGCCATGACGCTCAACACGGAGCGCCTCCCGCGCTCGTCGTCGTCGTCGTCGTCTTCGTCGTCGCCGCAGCAGCACCACGACGCTGGCGTCGGCGACGGCGCCAGCACCATCAGCACCGCCCGGGCCAGGGGCCGGCCCAGGGCCTCGCGCTCCACCGTCGTTGCCATCCAGCAGCAGCAGCTCCTGCGCAGCCACCTCGACGCCGTGCTCGACTTGGTCGTCCTCGAGAGCCCCTACCCCATGACCGTGTCTGTCGATCGAAGCGGCGTGGTCTTTGCCTTTCAGTAATTAAATGCGTCTTCTTTTGTCCTTGGGGGTTTTTTTTCTTCTTGTTGTCAAAGGGGATGAGGTGGCCTGGGTTTTCACCTCTCTTGGCTTCACGGCTTCAAATAATCAATGTACTCATGATTTGTTCTCGTTCCTGTTCTGCTTCACATCACTTTCTTAACGAGCGTCTAGATTTAATTACGGATTGGATAGGATCAGGTATAGAACACCGGACCGGTTTTGATGTTTGAACATGCAAATCTAGCACAACGAGGCCCGTCTCGACGTTGCTGCTGGCCAGCTTTCTTTGGCTGCTCTTAATCAAATGGGCACCAATTCTTTGTTGGTCGGCGTCCTTCATCCAGGGTTCGTGCTACACAAGGTCTACTGAAACGACTGGGGCGAACCCGGCAAATCTATATCAAAGCTTGCCGGCCCCGAGAGAGAAAAACAAAACAAAAGCCCTTCCCGAGTTCCACTGCGCATCACCACACCCGTCGATCAGCACTCGCCGTGTCCCGCAAGCGCTCACATGCATGTCCCCCGCGCGACGAGCCTACACCTGAGCAAGGATAGAGGGGGCGGGCTGTGGATATTACATGAAAAGCCGTACGCTCCCTTGTCTCCATACAGCGAGACAGCGCAAACATGCCCGAATTCGCGCCGTTTCAAGCCATGCAGGAAACTGAGGGGGCAGCCATGCTCCCAACGACACATAGGGCAGGCGGTGGTTGAAATCCGGGATGTAGCTCTACAGGAACTGGAGGGGAGTGGTAATTGTAGCCGGTGACCCTGTCTCCTTTTCCGCTCTCCCCCGCCGTTCGAGGGCCTCACTATAGTTCATTATAGGAAGTAGTCGGGTGTCCCTGCGAGATACAGTGTCAGAATCACATGTTGCTTGTCGAGGGGGCAATAGGTGAGTAGGCTTACGTCTTGAGACCAGAGGCTCGCCCGCGCGAGGGCATGGGTCGAATTGCAGGCTGGTAGAGAGTTTGTGAGAACTTCGTCCATGGATCGAGACTGTAGCCCAAGAGGGCGGTGGCTGAGAGGAAGTTCCCGCTTACAAAGTGTATTTCAGGTGCTCATCGATCTCCATGATGGCAGCCTGGTTACCGCAGCGGTAGCAGTAATTGGGCGCTGATGTTGGGCATTAGTAAATTAGCATCTAGGCCGTCATAGTCTCATCGTTCCTGGGAGGGAATAACAGGCTTCTGGGTTTCTGGGCCGGCAAGAAGGGCCTCTAAGACCCTCAACTTACCCGAGAAAATTGTGACGACGTTGCGGTCTTGGGACCAGTTGTAGCCTTCCATAACCAGCTGGTGGGCTCTGGCGATAAGGGTCAGGCCGTTGTTGTGGTTGAAGGCCTCGGAAATGTCCTGGCCGAAGGTGTAGCCGGCGCCACGAGGCGAGATTCCCCAGCCGCAGCGGTCGTCGGGGTCGGACCAGAGCAGGTCGCACATGGGGCCCTCGTGCGGCACCTCCTGAATCCTGTCGAGCGCTCGGATGTTGTCGAGCGTGTCGATGCTGGGTGAAAGACCGCCGTGAAGGCAGAAGATTTGGTTGTCGATCAAGGCTGTGAGGGGGAGGTAGTCGAACAGGTCCGTGAAGTACTTCCAAACGTTGGCATTGCCATACTTGCGCAGGCACTCGTCGTAGAAGCCGTAGACCTGGGTGATCTGTCGCGACTCGTGGTTCCCCCGCAGGATCGTGATGCGTTGCGGGTAGCGGATCTTGAGCGCAACCAAGAGGGTGACGGTCTCGACCGAGTAGTAGCCTCGGTCAACGTAGTCGCCTGTTCATCGTGTTGGCACTTTTTGCACAGACCTGGGGGACGGACGGGGCTACCCGGTGCATCATGGGTGGGAATAGAGAAGCGTGGCACATACCCATGAAAAGATAATTCGTATCGGGGTTGGGACCACCAATCTTGAAGAGCTCCATAAGGTCGTGGAACTGGCCGTGTATGTCACCACAGACGGTCACCGGGCATTTCTATCGGGCGGCAACGGAGAAGGGTAAGCGGCGATGACCACGATCAAGATCGCGGGGAAGGGAGCAGAGGGGAAAAAAGCGACAATCATAATGACGGCAAGGTATGGGAGATGCGGGACAGTCACCTACAACCGGCTGGACGTTGGACTCTTCCTGCAGAACCTCGCGCGCCTGTAGAAGGGTGAGCCATGGACTGTCAGTACGGACAACGCAGAAACAATCAAAAAAAGCGCGACCGCACGTGGTGGCCGGGGCGAGTGGATACAGGCCAGACGGACGCAACCACGCGAAACAGGAAGCAGACAGAGAGGCAGGCGGGCAGACGGGCGAGGGATGAAGGCGAACCTTTTCGCAGAGTCTCTGAACATCAGCCTCGCTTAGCTGCTTGCAGGACATCAGGCTCTCGATCCAGCCGTCGAGCGTGGGGATGGTGGTGGGCTCCAGGGCGGGCTGGGGCGCGAGGTCGGTGGGCACGCGCCCGACATCCTCCATGTTTGTGTCCATGTCGTCGTCTTCGTCGCGGACGATGTCTGGCTGGGCCTCCAAGGACGCTATCCTGGACGGCTACTGTTGTGCTCGAAAACGGGGCGATACGGGCGGCGCAGCGATGCGGCGGGCGGGCGGACGCGTCGTCGGCAAAAGGCGATCGGGAGTGATGGTGGTGGCGGTGGTGGTGATGTTGGTGGTGGCGAGGTGGGCTAGCGTTGGCAGGCCTGACACTCGAGGCGGGCGACAAAGCGGCGCCGAGCTTGACTTGAGGTGGCGGCTGGCTGGGCAGCAGTGGCACCAGTAGGCAGGGTCAATGCCGAAGAAGGTGGCTGCGATTGCCCGTCGTTGGTGGAGCACGAGCCCAAGCACACACGAATGAGTCGCTAACGACTAGGCCACCGCGATGGAGCGCAATGGATAGAAGAAGAAAAATATGAAAAAAGACACAGCTGGGTGGAGGAGGTGAGCGAGCCGCGAGGGCGTAGTGGTTAGGAGGCAGGACAGGGACACAACAATCCAGACGAGGGGGGGGCCCTGGTTTGGAGAGTGAGTGGGCGGGCTGAAATGGCTGGAGATTCGATGTCTGATCTGGGCGGCGGTGATGATTGCGGGCAGCAATCTTGCTGGCTGGTGCTTGGGTGGTTTGTGGCGGGCTGTTCCAGGACACGAAATAGGCGCCGTCGCAGGTACCTTGTGGCCAGGTCCAGCAGCACCCTCCACTGACATTTTGCTGGGTCGCTACCAGGTCGTAGCACATGGGGTGGGGAGATGGAAGCTGCCACCTCCGGGCGGTGAGCACGCGGCTGATTGGAGGGGCATCCTGAATTGAGTCTGCAAGACCCTCGGGGCACGTGCACAGCTGCCGTCTCCACCGCTCCAGCCTACCGCAGCTCCAGTTGGCCGCAGGGGGCTGCATATGAGGGGGTAATGATGGATAGCGCCGCCCAGCCTGGACCCTGACGGCCTACATGGACTACCTAATGGGCAAGAAACAGAGAGCTCGGGTAGTTTAGATGCTTGGGTGATATCTAAGAAAGAGGCAAAAAATAAGGGGGGGAAGATGAAGAAGATACTGTTCTCAACTAGAATCCAGGAGGAAATAACGTCGAGGCACTGCTGCTGCTAGCAAACTCTCCAAGGGCGAGGAGCCCGTCCCGCCACGCAGCCGCGGCCGCCAACAAAATATCAAAAAAAAAAAAAGAAAAAGAAAAAAGCCTGGGCACAAAATATATTAACGACATCCGCCCCCACTGCTCGCCGCCATGCCGGTCCGGATGCCTAGCTCAGGCCCAGACCCAGCACAGGTGTGCCGGCGGCCGGTCCCTTAGCCGCGCCCCCGCCCGGGACCTCACGCCCGACCAGGTTTCTAAAGTCCAGCCCGACCTCGGACAGCATGTCGGCGTGTTCCTTGGCCCGCTCCATGCAGGACTGCCAAACCTCGCCGTCGCGTTCCGTGCCGCTGAGCTGCCGCGCCAGGATGGCGTTGAAGGCGTCCACCTCCTCCTTGGCCCACTTGACGCACGCGCTCATCATCGGCGGCGGGAAGCAGCCCTGGAAGCACGCAACCGTGTTTTTGATGATTGTGAAGTACACAAACGAGATCTCCCAGATGTACCGATGTAGATCGCCCTGGAAAATGCATTGTCTTTGGGGGGCGAGGCCCGTCATGTCAGCATACAGAAACAAACGCCTGGGGCACATGGGCAGGTAGAAAGACGGATGCTCACCGCGAACGCTTCTGTATGATGTTGCCCCGCGCCTCGAGGTAGGCCTCGCGTGCGCGATCTTCGTACCCGAGCCTGGTCAGCCAGCCCACGTTACGCTTGGCCTTGCGTTGGTTGTCGTGCGTCTCAATCAGCTCGCGCGTGACCAGGGCCCCAAGCTTGGAGCTGCGCTCCTCCACCTTGAACTCGATAAAGTCCTGCGCGATGGCGTTGTTCTTGAGGCTCTTGGCTAGGCCCTTGAGCATCTCGACCCGCACCACGGCCGGCTCGAACCGCTGCAGCGCAATCTCGATGTCCAGCTCGTCCATCTGGCCCTCGACCCAGCGCAGGTTCTGCTGCTTGCCGTCCACCTCGATCAGCATGTCCTTGATGTCCGACAGCGTCTCGAGCAGCGCCGTCTTCTGAAGCAGCCCTGGGTCGCGCGACGCAAAGTAGTTGATCGTCTCCTTGGCCTTGTTGTTGGCGTCCATCTCGGACTGCAGCCCCCGCCGCAGCTCCTCCACCGCCTTGCGCATGTTGAGCAGCAGCGACCCTTTCTCTGGGTCTTCGGCCTTTTCGGTCCGGTAGATGACCGTCTCCTGCCCCACTCCACGCACCATGATGGCGTCCGCCAGCTTGGTCCGCCCGCTCGACGCCTCGCCCGACCCAGCCATGTCGACAATCTCGATGTCGAGCAACGGCCAGCAGCGGTCCGCCACCAGCTTGACCTGCGGGTCGCGGAAGTCGGAGCCCTCCGTCTTCTTCTTCTTGCGTGACGCAATCAGCAGGTGGTCGTTGAGCAGGAATATCTGCATCGCCCGCCGCGACTTGTACGTTGCGCTGTCGAGCTCGATCCAGGGGCCCGCGTTCTGCACCACGTGCCGCCCGGCCGAGTTTGGCAGGAACTTCTGCGACCCTTCGACGTGCTTGTACAGGGCCTGCATCTGTGAGTTCCAGAGCGCTGTCCGGTCCGCCACCGAGCTGCGCTTGTCCCGCTTGCTGAGCGACGTCGAGACCCCGCCCGCGCCCAAGCTCGCCGTATCGCCCGCCCCGCCGCCATCACCCCGAGACGACGCCGACCGCAGCGCCGTGGTGTTGGCACTCAGCTCCGACATGAGGTTCTTGAGCGCCCGCATCTCGCCCTTGAGCTTCTCGGCCTCCTTGCTGATCTTGATGAACTGCGTGCGGTTCTGGTACACGTTCTGCTGAAGGTCCGTCGACGCCCGGCTCTTGAGGCTGCGCAGCGACTCCTCAAAGTCCCGAATCTCGTCCTCGGTCGCGTCGCTCAGGATCTGGGCGACGTACTGGTCGGCCAGGAGGTTCGGGTCCCGCAGCGCCTTGACGTCCACCACGGGCGCGGGCCCTCCCGCTCCAGCGCCCCTCGAGGGCGGCGCGGCTCTTCTTTCTCTGTCCCTGCTCGACGCCTCGTACTGGTTGAACGAGGGCAGGGCGGGGATCGGGGGTGCGAACCCGTCGGCTGGAAGGTCGTTGAACCGTGTCGAGAAGCGGCGTTTCACGAGGTCCGAGGTCTACCGAGGCACACCCGTCTGTTAGCTCTCCATGTTTACGGGCTGTCGTCGCACAGGGCAAAAGCCTCGCCCAGACACCCACTTGCCTTTCCACCAGCAATTGGGGGGCGCGGACGCGGGGGCGCGACGCCGCCGGGGCCCGGAAGGCCGGGTCGGCTTCGAGGCAGGTCGACATTGTCGGGCAGGGGCTCCGTGACCTGCCTCGGGGCGCTGATGACCGGGCGGGCTTTTCGCTTGGGGCCAGCACGGAGCGAGATCTTGCTCTTCTCCTCACTCATGGCGTGGTGTTGTTGGTGGCGATGCCGGCTTTTCGTGCCGACTCACGAAAATGCCGCTGCGAGTCTCTCCCTGCCGACGTAGCAGCATCAGGTGCCTGCTGGGCCTCGCCTAGCGCCAGGTAGGGCTGGCTGGCTGGTAGCTACGAGCACAAGGCTCCACTCGAGGCACGCACGTCTTGGTCTGCCCCACCCCCTGCCTGCACCCAGGCCTCGCCCGGGTAGAGGCGTCACAGAACCAAGCCGCTGTGCTGCGGGCTCCCTCCAGGTGGCCTGGGACAGGGGCCGTAGCAGCAGTATCGCGCTGAACGTCCCGCCAGAGGCAAGTACGCTGTACAAGGTGCTGATAAGATATGTTGGGCAAAATTTTGGCAGCACAACGGGACGACGCATGCATGGCAGCATCTTGACCCTCAATTCCAGCTTGCGTGCCTCGCTTCTCCTCCCACCCAGCACGCCAAATTAATATCGAGCTCGCCTCCCCTCCTCACACGCCCGTGCCAACGTTGAGAGGAATCCTGCCGCAGCGCCCCCCGCCGACCAATTCGATTGCTCGCCTGCCATAAGCTATGGCCGACACCAGGATGATAGTGACGGCCTCGGCCACAGCCGTTGTGACAGGACTCCTCGGTTGGTCCCCCCTCTCTAACTGGCTCATGCGCCTTGTGTTTGGCCTTGTTCTTAATTTTTTGTGTTTCCTTTTCTCCCTCCCTGCTCTCGCGCATGGCACCTGCTGGCGCAGCGCCTTTGCTGCAACCTGCGATATGCAGAGAGGAGGGGAAACGAAAAAACCCCCCCTGCCGGGCCCTCCTCTTGCCCTTTAAAGCACCCAGCGGCTCACCACAACTTCTCTTGCAACGTAGCATACGCCGTCTATTTCGACTACCGCCGGCGACACAGCGCCGAGTTCCGCAGGCAGCTGCGCCGAAACGAGCGCAAGCAGGCGCGCAGCGAAAAGGAGGATGCCGAGGCCGCCGAGGCCGGCCGTCTGCGCCTCATCAGGCAGGTTATCGACGAGGCCAAGGCCACCGGCTACCCAGACAATGTCGAGGAGAAGGAGCAGTACTTCCAGGAGCAGATCACGATCGGCGAGACCCTGTCCACAACCGGTGAGCTATCTATGCGTCTGAAGGAGGAGGAAGACATCTTCTCTGCGCCAGGACAGGAAGCTAACGGTGCCGCTGTGTGTGCGCGGAACAGCCACGGCCGACCCAGTGCAGGTCGCCCTCCACTTCTACAATGCGCTCAAGGTCTACCCTAGCCCTGGCGACCTTATTCACATTTACAACAACATTGTACCCAAGGTATGAAGGATCCGCTGTGCGCGGCTGTGTCTTCAAGCCAAGGTTTCCTGTCGTATTCTAACCCAGACTTTCCGCCAAAGCCAATCCTTGATGTCTTGGCCGAGATGATCGCCTATGACACCACGCTGCAGCTGGGGCCCTCCGCGACCCCCAAGGCACCACAGGCAGGCCCCAGCGTTTTTGAGGCCGGCGAGGGTAGCATGCCGCCTGTGGTCGGTCTCGACTAAACATCACAGCAAAATGAAGCGCAAATGCCTCTGTGCGTCGATGGCTCGTCGAGGCAGGCACATGTCATCTGGCTAGCCTGCCGAAAAGAAAACGACAAGCAGCCGGTTGCACGAGCATAAATCTGCACCACGACACAAACAAAAAAAGAACGACCTCTCTCCACTCCTTGGGGCAGACGGACAGACCAACAGTTGCCCTCGGAGAAGCAAGGAGAAGACCCAAAGTTAACGCTACACGAGCCCTTCGACGGCGGACAGCTTCTTCTCTGAACTCCCTCCCATGCAAAATTTCTCTCTTTCCATGTATTAATACGGAGAGGGATATTTACAGGCCAGCGGTGAGGGAGGCGAGACCAATCTGTAGAACATCATGTATATAGACATACCACTTTTGATGAGGGGCCGCCCGCTGTTAAGCGGCACGGTGTGGGTGGCAAAACAAAAAAAAAGAGAGAAAAGTTTTGAACGACTGGGATGTTATGATGCTAGCATCTTTTCAACTTAATTCTTAACACCCTATAGATATAGGAGAAGTCATCAAACGTTTCTTTTTTTTTTATTTCGATGCTTGTGGCACGCTATGCTTCTATCGGCCGGCCCTTACGATCCACCCTTTGGTCCCGAGGGTCAAACCCGCCATTGCCCCAAGTCGCCCACTCAGGCGTCTCGGGGCCCATGTAGTCCTCAGGAGAGAAGTCGCCGTGCGGACCCTTCTCGTCAAGGAGCTCGAAAAAGCGGTCATAGTCGATGCGGGTGTGCCATTTGCCATCAACCCGGAAACGCTCGCTCGCAAGGAGGACACAGCACGAGTGTGCGTGCTCAGCCGCAAGGCCGTATGCCAGGCCCCTGCGCCGGAGCGAGGCCTCCAGGGCCGTGACAAAGTCGCATACCTCGTGATAGAAGGGCACGTTGGCCATGCTCAGGCCCGCGCCGGCCGAGGTCGAGGTGCCGCAATACGTGACACCCTTGACCTCGACAAAGCAGGGTAGGGCCTTCTCGACCATGTCGGCGTAGCCCTCCACCTCGTCCTCGACGTTGAAGCTCTTGACGAGAGTAAGGCGGAAGACAGTGCGCTGGCGGAAGCGGCGCTCGCGCAAAATATCGAGACAGCGCTGCAGGCGCTCCCAAAAGTCGCGGTGCAGGGGCCGGTCGACACGCCGCAGCGACTCGCGGTTGGAGGCGTCTATGGACACGTAAAGCTGCGTCACATGGCCCAGGGCTGCGAGCTGGTCTGGGTGCTGCGCGTTGCAGACGAGGAAGGACGAGATGCGCTCGCCGTGCAGAAGTGCTAGGAACTCGTTGATGTGCGGGTAAAATATGGGCTCGCCGACGAGCGACAGAGCACAGTGTCGAATCCGCATCGCCTCGGCGAACCTCTCGGCACGTACACCAGGAACGCCTCGCATCATCTTGATCTTCTGGTAATGGCCTTGCCGGATGCCCTCAAAGATCAGATCAGGTGCGTCCGCGACCCAGCGCCACGTCGTCCCGACCGGGTTCGTCCCGTGCCGCCAGCAAAAGACACACTTGTTGGAGCACGAGAGCGACGGCGTGGCCTCCATACACTGGTGGCTGTTGATCCCGTAGAACGAGTACTTGTAGCAGCTGCCGCGTCCCCTCAGCGCCGACTTGGTCCATCGACAGATTTTCACGCCCGAGTGCGAGCCGACGATAGCGTAGCCTTGCTTCGTCAGCGCGGCATACGTAGGCGAGTTCTTGGGTACCATCTCCTTGACGGCTTGGACAGCCGGTTTCCTGGCCCTGCCGGTGATCGCTTTGTCGTAGGTGGTGAAGTCAACCGCGACGGGCGCTTGTGCGCCGTCCGTCCGCGACGCTTCCAAGACCCGACCAATATCCTCCAAGTCGTCAAGGTTCCCTGAGGCTGCCTTGCGCCCAGCCTTCTTCTTTGTGGTTGGCGCATCCTCGTCCAAGATCACCTCGCCGTCGTCCACATCAGAGCCTTCTTCGTCCTCGCTCTCCACGGCATCCCCCGAGCCCGGCACACCTTCGCCGAGCGACCCAGTCTGAGCCAGTAGGCCAAGAACGTCGACGACGCTCTCGTGCCATTCAGAGAGACGCTCCACCGCGTCTGTCTTGGAGTCCCCAACCCCGAGCGGGCAGGCCCGTTTCCGGCCTGTCAGCTTGGCCATCCACCTGTCAACCTCCTTGGCCTGGAAGCAGAACCCTTCCTCCTCGGTAGGCCAGCCCTCTCTGTCACCAAAGCCGAAGACAGAGTAACCAAGCAATGGCGACAGGGGAGCCGTGTCTATCCTGAAGTCGTGATGGGTCTCCTGGAGATGCTCGAGGAAGGTGTCATTGATGGTGTCAATGTTGAAGCTGGGGATCAGTAGTAGGTAAAATAGTTCGATGTGTTCCTCAGTCTGCTGCGAACCCAGCTGCGGCGGAGTGATAAAGTATTCGTCGTAGTCAATTTCAGAGAGGTCCAGCACCTTTGGCGCAAGTATCTCGCAACCAGGCGTAGGTGGCAGGGCGCCGGAGGAGTCCTGCAGCCTCGCAGCGTATTCGCGGACAACCTTCTCTGTCCTGCCAGTAACCGACGAAAAGAAAATAAGCGGCTGTATTTTTCGCGGACCCGAGGACTCTGGCCCTTTGCTGCCTTTGTCTTTGGCCACTTCACCCCTGATCCGACGAGGCCCCGCGGTCTTGACCTTTGGTTGACCAGCCGGCTTTGGCTTCTCGTCCGTCATAAGGTTCGTATCCGGCGATGGCGGCTCTGCCTTGGATTTTGTGCCGCCATCACCTAGGGCCCGGGGGAATGCGACTGGCTCTTCTGGCCGGCCAAGAGCGAGGTACAGATATACCCTAAGTAGGACCAGAAAGGCGAACGCGCCGAGCAATATCGGTGTCCGATAGCTGTGCCATATTTCCAGGGTGACTAGCTCCAGCCAACAACAGAAAGATGATCAGTCCAGATGCATACAAGATTTCCGCCGAGGAGGGTCGGTTAGTGAGGGGTTTGGGGAGAAAATACAAGAACTCAGCCGATCGAAATACATCCCGTTCCATTCCAAGGTGGGATACATGGCTGCACTGCGACAATTCAAATGTCCTCTTAATTGTGCGCGCTTTCTCTTCGCCCACAGAGTGGAGGAGGCGTTGCGCAAGAAGCACCGAATGTGAGCAATTGATGATATTTTATTGGGTTCCTCGCCGCAGTGACAGCCAAACCCCGCGATTCAAAATTCCGATAAGCATTTACAGTGCGTTATCGCTTTCCGCCAGTGCAGGCGCTGCGCGCAGAAACATTACAGAGGAGGCCCCACAGTAAACAGGCGATCCGGTACGTACTGATTAGGTCTAAACTAGACCTAGTCGAGCGCGTCGAAGGATGTTTCTACACCCCTTTTCGGCTTTCGATGTACTCCCAACTGGACGTCCCCAAGCCTTGGGGGTGTTAGAAAACCACTACAAGTCATATTATCACTAAGGGTATGCCTATAACAAAAAGGGGTGATTAAGAAGAATGAATTTCAGAGCCCAAAAGTCTCAAGACGTTGATTTTTGTGCTTTCTATTCCCGCCATTTTCCCACTTGTCCCAATAGTCCGAAAGGTCCAAATATCCAAGCACGCGATAAGGCTGTCTACCCCAGTGAGGGTTCTGAATCACCTGATGAGATCCATGTGAAGATCGTCAGGATCAATATAATCAATGGTAGGGCGCTGAAGTGTTGCAGCGAAAGAAATAGGGAGATCGAAGCTCTTAGGGTCGAATGCATAGCGCAAATGCATCCATAGACCTGCCTGGAGTTAATTCGGGTCCAATTTACCAGACTACCGCCCGCGCGAAAACATAAGGATTTTCAAGGTTCAATTGGTGTTTAAAGCTGCCTGCCTGGGTCCATCAGAGTGCCAACCTAGAATCCGGTGTCAGCCGGAGCTATCTGCTGGTCCTCTATTCATTATGTAACCTCAACGCAATAATCCCAGACAATGGATCCTGATGCAAGAGAAACAGTCATACGCCACAATCCCAAGCATGCACGCGTCAGGCCCACATTGAACTGGATGCGCAGATAGACCGTCGGAAACCGCCGGGTGCTTAGGTCGGGGGGGGGGGGGNGGGGGGGGGGGGGGGGGGCGGAAATAGGTGCGCGTAACACCCGCAGATAAAGGAGATTGGAAGCACGCACCCATCCATCCAACCGAAGCACAGACAGACAGACAGACAGACAGACAAAGAATACTGCCAAAAAGAAAAACTCTGAGCAGGTTGTCAGAGGGCTTGTCGCGGAAGGACGGAGCATGCCCGCCCGGCTATGTTTGGATGGAGATCAAGCGGTGCGGGAGCTGAAAGGCGCGCAACAGTGAGGCGTTGGTATTTCAATCGATTCGGGCACAGGCGAGGCAGCGTCCGAGGATGATGGCAGCGCCTAGTGGCAGAGCAGGGTGCACATGGCCTGCTTGGCTCTTCCGGGGCCACGGCGTCTTGTGACCACCACCAAGAAGCCCGTCCGACTTGGCGGATGTTTTGAGTTTCGCTTTGTTTGCCGGCTACCGTCGTCCGGTATCGCGGGCCTTGCCGTGGGCTGTCGGGTGAATATCGCCCAAGCGATCTGCGCAAACCGCAAAAGCAGAACTCGGTCGAGAAAAGAGGTGGTCAGAAATCGAACGATCCGAAATTGCTCGCTGCGAGTAGGCGCGGTATCCGTAGCCGCCCTCGTTTTGCCAGCTGTCTTCTGCTCGACTCGCCCTTCCCCTCCAGGTCAGGGATTGCAGGTCAGCGATTCTTTTGGTACGGTGACCCACTCCACCGAGATCGGCGACAAATAGCGAGGGTGCTGCTCCGCACCACACCCTGACAGTATTCAGACGGTGTCCGGGTTAGAAGCCATCGCCCAGCACACCAGACCGCAACTTCAAAAAACAGAAGCGTCCGCACCTCAGATTCTACCACCACGAGCAAAATCCGACCTTCCACAACACCACCCAACAACAAGACTGTAGATCCAAGATGGCCGTCGGTGTCGTTCAACAATCCTCCTCGGCGCTGTCGGCAGAGTGTCGGTCGTATCCGCCTGCCGGGTTCGCCGAGCTCGTCCTGGAGCTGAAGCACGCTCTCGGACCCTCATCCGGGCTGACTTCTGACGACGTCGACGTCAACCACCTCACATGGCTCATGGACGGATACGACGCCAGAGAGCAAGGCTGGCTGCCGTTCGCCATGGAGGATCCGAGTAGGGGTTACACTCGTAACCTGGTAGACGAGGGCAACGGCAAGAGCAACTTGGTAAGGGAAGCCGCTCGACATCCCCCCTCCCCTATTTGGCCCCTGAATGCTGACGTTGAGCTGTGCTCTTTCAAGCTCGTCCTCGTTTGGTCCCCTGGCAAAGGCAGCCCCATCCACGACCACGGCAACGCTCACTGCCTGATGAAAATTCTTCGAGGCAGCCTCACCGAGACTCGGTATGCGCACCCCAAAGAAGGAGTGGAGGAGGCCATGACGATTATTTCCGAGCGAACACATAAAGAAAATGCGGTGGCATACATGGCCGACGAGCTCGGCCTCCACAGAGTGTGGAACAGGGGCAGCGACTTCGCCGTCTCTCTGCATCGTGAGTGTCACCGCCGTCCATGTTCATGATCCGCCTTGGGCTCATGTGAAGCTGACTGGAGCAGTGTACACGCCTCCCAACGTGGCCAAGCATGGCTGCTCGATATTCAACGCCAACACAGGGAAAAAGAGCCACGTCAAGAAGTGCGGCAACTTCTCCGAGTATGGGCATCGGCTCGATGAGGCGTCAGGCTTGTGTTAGCGACTGCATAGGAGTCGAGGCCGTGACCCACGGTGGCTTGTAACTCAGGGGGATTGGATGGTTTTCTGGCTTGCTGTTTTGTTTTGGCGCGTCGTGTTTCCATTGGTGTTTTGGTATAGCAGCGGTTCTGGATAGAAGGAGCGGATGGCGGGAGAGGCAGAGGCCCGGCATTCATAATAGTACAGTGGTTCGCACAGCGAAAGCCAGCAGAGAAATGAGAGGAGAATCAGTTTCAGTATCGCAAAAACCGCCGTCAGAGCCCAAACAACTTGAGGTGAGGTTCGAATGCCCCTCGTCGGGGTGGTCGACAGTCTTAAAACGGAGGCCTGGAAACCACTGCCCTTCTCTGATTGGCTAGCAGAAATGGCGTGCTCGACAACTCCATCGATTCGGCGCGGGAGCGGCTGTCGGTGTTGGGTCTCACGTGACACTCTGGGCTGTGGGGACTTTGGCACAACAGCCTACGATCGACTGGGAAGGAGTGGAGATGCTGGTGAAATGTGCTGGTTCAAGACATGAATACCTATAATAAGGACAGGCTGCAAATTTGTACGGACTTGCAAATGTGAATCAGATTTGCCGGGGTGGTGAGAGTCTGGATCGATATACGGTATATTGCCGATGGAATCGGTGACGTCACAGCAGTTGACATGGGTTTGTGCTGGAGCGCACTTGCTTTCTCCCAAGTTTCAGACTTCGTGTAACAAATCAGCCCGCATAGTCGCGTCGCGATAAGTTTTCATGACCTACACAATTTTCGTCCTTCACTGCCCGGATTCTGTGCGCACAACCTCAAGCTCCTTTATCGGCTTACTAGGTCTGGCGTGTCAGCAAAAGGATTGCGACTCCCCTTGGCTCGCCGTGCATCAGCGGGCAATATGGGCCGCCCTGCCAAACGCCGCCATGCCGAGTCGCCAGGCACCCCGTCGTCTTCAGTCGTGATCGACCTCACCTCGGACGATGACGGAAATCGGCATAAGTACCCGCGTCTGTCTGCTAGCCAGGAATCAGCGCGTGTGCTGTCCTCGAGTTTCTCCAGCAGCCCTGCCACTAGCCGCTCCGTATACAGTTCCAGCCAGTCGTCATCGAAGCCGTCAACGTCTTCCTACCAGGGGAAGTCCTCCGGTGTATTTAGCAGTCCTGTTTCGAAGCACTCACCATTAAAGCCATCGACATCTTCAAACCAGGGACCGTCATCGAGCCAGTTCCTTGAGCCCGAAAATCTGACACAGGGTGACTCTCCGCTCCAAGAACTGTACGGCATACTTGGTAGGCAGCTGCACCTCTTGTTCTTCTGGCACTGTTCCTTGGTGAAGGCTCTTGGGTATACCACGAGCTTTGGCTTGGACTGCAAAAGTGGATGGATGATTGACCATATTATAGAGAACAAAATCGTCGGCATCCGGTACTACAACGGCGTTGTTTCGCCTGGCGAGTTTGCCATTTGTCGCCGTGAGCCCGACAACCAAGTATGTCCGCTTCATCACTGCATAGTTGAAACGTAAGTCCCGTCATGTGTCGGGCTGTTGACAATGAACGCAAAATCATACAGTACGATAAATTCGCCATCCGTATCGACAATGTCCTTGGCTGCCAAATTGGCCACCTCCCGCGCAAGGTGGTTGAGAAACTCTCACCATACGTTGTAAGCAGGCCTATTTGCTTCCTTGGGAATACTAGGGCGTCACTTATTGTAGCTATAGGACTCGGACGACATAGCCCTCGAAGTTCAAATCTCCGGAGAGAAGGGGTTTTATGACTGCCCCGTCAAAATATTTATCTTCGGTTCCAGTGACCCTCGTACTCGAGCTCAGCTAGAGATGCACCTGAAAGGGGACAAGCTTCTCAATGCCACTCAGCTGAGGCAGACAAAGCAAGAGGCAGAGCTCCGTCGGGCATCCTTAAACCTGACCGGATCGCAGACCCCGGGTCTGGGCCGACCTGGGCAGAAAGCCTCCCAGCCGTCCATGGAGGACCTCGTGAAGAAGAGCCAGGTCGTGGAAGTACGGACCGCTGAGGACATTGTAAAGAGCCTCGCTTGGGGCGAGGAAACTCTGTCCAAGATGCCCCTGGCCTCCCAGCCCAAACAGCTGAAGTTCCAGCTTCTGCCATATCAGCTTCAGGGTCTCGCATGGCTGGTCAAGAAGGAGCACCCCGAGTTGCCGACCCCAGGCGCACCCGATTACGTGCAGCTCTGGAAACGAGATGTAAAGGGCCGCTATCTCAACGTTGCCACCAACTTTGTAACAACGGTCGCACCCGACCTACTTAGCGGCGGCATACTCGCGGACGACATGGGTCTGGGCAAGACGCTCCAGCTAATCAGCCTGATCCTCACTGGCGGTCCCGGCAACACATTGATCGTTGCGCCGATGTCCGTGATGAGCAACTGGCAACAGCAGATTGAGCGCCACGTCCATGAAGCCTACCGTCCCAGAGTACTTATTCACCACGGCCCCAAGCGGGCACGGGATGCCAAGGAGATGGCTAAGTTTGATGTTGTGATTACAACCTACAACACAATGGCCCTCGATTTCTATCCCGGCAGCAGCGGCCCATTCCACAAGCTTGAGTGGCGACGCGTCGTGCTGGATGAAGGACATACGATCAGAAATTCCAGGACATTCGTTGCCGAAGCCGCATATAGCCTCAAGGCCAAGTCTCGCTGGGTCCTGTCCGGTACACCCATCGTCAATAACCTGCGAGATCTCCATTCGCTTCTTAAGTTCCTACGTATCAAAGGAGGGATCGAGGACTCGGACATCTTCCGGGCGGTCATCGAACGGGGTCTTGCATATGGTGACTCCCGAGCGGAGAATCTATTGCGATCCTTGATGAGTGATATATGCCTCCGGCGCCTTAAAACGATGAAAATGGTTGATCTGAAGCTCCCTCCCAAGACGGAATACGTGCATCACCTCACCTTCACCTCGGAGGAGCAGAAGAAATACGATGGCTTGCTCTCGGATGCCAGAGGCGTCTTGAACGAGATGCGGGATAACAAGAAGGCGAAAGATGGAAGCAAACTGGGCTTTCAAAGCGTTCTTGAGAAAGTTCTCCGTCTGAGACAAATGTGTTGTCACTGGGCTCTTTGCAAGGAACAAGTCGAAAGCTTGTTTAGCAAGGAAGGCCCGGCTTCTCACCTTCTCGATTCGGGCAGCGAGGGCGAAGATGACGCTGAAATATTTGCCGATAGCACGATGAAGGGCTCCTCAAAGACGAACGCGCTTGTCAAGATCTTGCAAGCGACGCTGAAGAACCCAGGGTCCAAAGTCGTAGTCTTCAGCCAGTGGACATCGTTCCTATCGGTGATCCAAGGACAGATGGAGCGAGCCGGACTCAAGTTTACTCGCATTGACGGTACAATGAAACCGGCGGACCGGGACGCGGCGATTCAAGCGCTTGAAGAGGACCCAGATACGAGGGTGATGCTGGCAAGTCTGGGTGTATGCAGCGTGGGGCTTAATCTCGTGGCAGCAGACACAGTGATTCTTGCGGATAGCTGGTGGGCGCCCGCTATCGAAGACCAGGCTATCGACCGCGTTAATAGGCTGGGTCAGACGCGACCTACGACCATCTGGCGTCTTGTGATGGAGAACACCTTGGAGGAGCGAGTCCTCGATGTTCAGGCCGAAAAGCGGGAGCTCGTCGGCAAGGCGTTCCAGGAAAAATCCAAGGAGAGCAAAGCGAAGGAGACGCGCATGGCAGATTTGATGAAGCTGCTTGCCTGAGGTGGATGCTTCTTGAACGACCTTCAACGTTCTTGAAACATGGTAGAAGGCACCAATTGTGGAATTCTCTGTACTTGTACAAAAGCTGTGTAGTAGGTACGCTACGTATGTAGGATCGAAACCTTGTAAGAATAGGCTATCTGTGGAATATGTGACCTCATGTTCAGCGTGATACCACGCCGCCCCGATACCAAATATCGTAGCTTCAAACAGTGAAATTGGGGTTGCAGTCGGCTTCCCTGCTTTTCTGAGATTTTGCAAGGCGCTGTATTGTTTTTTCTTCTTGTTCGATTCAATGGCTCGCCTCCATCTTAGACAAGATGTCCCAAACAGGAAGGAGCGTGTCACGTGAATGTCAACAGTGCCCCATATTCGCTCGCGCCCGCCCTGCTGCTGCCTGTTCCTGGCTCCTTTCGCCCCACCAACGGCGCAGCGCGTCTTCGTGCATCTGGTCCATCTTCTGCTTACACGTTGCGGCGGTTAAGAGAGAAGCCGAAATTGGGGGTACAATTGAAGCAACAGCAATGCCGCCGACAGTTCCGTCCCGAGGCGGCCCGCGGGGCCATACCGCCGCCCCGGTCGCGAACATGGGCGCCCCGGTCGCGAACATGGGCGCCCCTGGTGGCGGCAAGTTCAGTGGCGGCAAGCTCAGTGGAAAGCGCCTGCTGAACAACAATGGCGGCAAACGCCACCGGTGAGTCGACCCAGCATGAACACCATCTGAAGGTGACTTGCTACGGGACTGCCCGGTTCCAGGCTAACGCGAACGTCGGGGAAAATAGCAAAATTCGCAAAGATTGTATCACCGGTATCAGTAAGTTTGCATCCTCCACTTATGGGGCCGGTCCCTGTGGCGCATGCGTTTGCTTAAGGGCGGGATGTGCTAATGCGAATGTCTCCTCCGTTGCTCAGCCAAGCCTGACATTCGGTAGGCTCCTCCTCAAGCTGGTGTATTTAATCCCTTGTTGCAATGAACATGGAGCTCTCTAACCCGGCATGTCCCGCCTCTCTCCTTCAGACGTCTCGCTCGTCGTGGGGGCGTCAAGCGCATCTCGGGCCTCATCTACGATGACGCCCGTGCGGCCCTGAAGTCGTTTCTTGAGAAGGTAAGATAGATACCTAGCCACTCGGGTAACTTGATGACTACATTTCTGGGTGGCTAACAGCGTTGCTCTACATCAGGTCCTCAAGGATTGCGTAGCCTATTGCGATTATAGAAACGCAAAAACCGTGACGGTCTATGATGTGAGTACTCTCAACCGACCCTCGCCCAAGGATCCTCGGTCGGCTTTAATGTTTGCTTACGGTTTTGCATAAATGAAGGTCATCTTCGCTCTCAGGCGAATCGGTCGACCCATCTACGGGTTCGATCCGGAGACTTACGTTCCGCCCAAGAAGAGAGTGATCCAAGCAGACGACGATTGAGCTCAGTCTCTCATGGATCCTACCTTGGGGCCTGCACCGGGTTATCCAACTAGAAACTCACTCGTGCTTCCGCTAGGCCTCCGTGATACCATGTTCTTTTTTTTCTTTATGATTTTTTTGCCCAGCCTCTGGCATGATGTTTCGCTATTCGTCAGCGAAGCCTGCACGATACTTTTTGCGTTATGACCTCGATGTGTCCTGTCTATCTGAAAGGGAAACTGTTGTGGCGTTCGAGGCGATTTCGGTTTAAGGGGAAAAGGCATCGTACTTGTCAGCTGTTGCATGTTTCTTTAGCCTTTGCGATTATCTTTCGAGGTACTCAAATTTGTATCTGTCTTCCGGAGGCCTCATATTGCGGGAGTGAGGCGCACAGAACTGGGCTTGGACGAGGGGAAATTTGGCAATGAACGGAACTTTCCCAGCCAATTTCTGGCAGTGCCCTCCATATTTTCGCGCGGTCCCCTCTAGTGATAACTTGAAAATGCAAAGTCAGGGATTTTTAAGCGATGTTTTGATCGCACGCCTCTATGTAAAACCCTGGCTGGTATCTGGTTTGTGGTATCTGATTTATGGTATCGTAAGGTGGGAGGGAGATGCCAAGCGCCTTTGCCGAGAAAAATCCAAACCAACTTGTGTCCTGACGGTATGAACCGAGCTAGTTCTACCGATACGCGGACAGGCATGGACTCCTGGACCATGTCGCAAAAAAAAGAATGACCGACAAAGAAATCTAGTAGACCGTAAGGGAAAGTGGGGGATGAAGAGCATGCTGATCAACAAACCCCGTCCACTATCTCTTCCTCCTGGTCCCATCCACCTCAACAAGAATAGCCTCCAACGCCCTGGCAGCTTTGCGCTCACCCTTCCTGAAGGGTCCGTTGAACATTTCTGGCAGGACCATGACACTGTTGGCGTGGTCCTTGGCGAAGCCGACCTCGGCGTCGCGGCCGCAGCGCTCGCGGGTAACGCGGACGGCCTCGCGCAGCATGTCGCCGCCCACTCCCTTGCCACGGTACCGGAGCTTGGTGGTCCAGGCGCGGATGACACCCCTGCCGCCCTTTAGGCTCAAGGTCCGGTTCTTCCTGCGGCTTCCGGACCCTCCGCCGCCGCCTGCGCCACCGCCCGAGGAGGATCCCGGGCGGCCGAGCGGCTCGAGACGGAGGACGAGGGCGGCGATGAGCTCGCTGCCGAAGCGGGCGCCAATCACGATGTCCTCGGTGGCGAGGTCGCTGCCGTCGGGCGCCGGCATGCCGGCGGCCTCGGGCTCGGGCCGGATCCCCGTGGAGAAGCGGGAGAGGAAGCGCCAGCCGATGCCCTCGGCCAGAGGGATGTAGCGCGAGGCGAAGAGGCGCACGGCGAGCAGGTACGCCGTGACGATCCCTGTGGCGAGGATCAGCATCAGGCTGATGTCGCGGCGGCCGCGGTGGGTCCAGGCGAAATGGTGGGCGACGGCAAAGGCCAGGGCCAGCCCGGCGAGGCAGGCCGGGTGGAAGATGAGCGACAGGGCGGCGCGCTGGCGCTGCTGGGCGACGCTGTCGGCGACAAGGCGGAGGGCCTCAATGCGGTCGACGCGCTCCGTCAGGACGTCGAGCGAGAGCGGCGGGATGTCATCGTCAAGGCCGACGGGCGCGGCAGCGCTGGCCTTTGGCGGCCTGTCGGGGCCGTTCTTAGCGGGATCAGCACGGCCAGAGCGGGTGGGCGAGGAAGAAGAGCCGGCCCCGGGGCCTTTGGCTTGGCGCCCGAGGGCGGAAGGTGGCAGGCTCGTCTGCGGCTCGATCAGGGGTGTGTTCACGTGCGAGGACATGGCCGAGGAGGACTGCACGAGATTCGCGCGCAGGAATGTGAAAAATGCTGCCAATCCAACGGTGCCGTTTGGTTAGCCTGACTGGGTTTCGTCTCTTTGCAACGTGAAGCCAGGATGGTCTCCGAAGATTTTGTCTCTGTTCTTTTGCTGTTGTCGTCGGGTGTTTCTTGACTCATTTTTCCTCCGGCCAGATGTTTAAGTGGAGAGAATTGGAGGGAAAACGCTTGACGTTGACTCGCAACCTCCCAACTCAACTTTGGGCATGTTTTTTCTTCTCTTTTTTTCTTCCTGCATATTCTGGAAGAAGGAAAAAAAGCAGAAATATGGGAGAGAAAACAGCAATGAAAGGAGTAAAAAAGAAGAAAAAAATCAGCTCACCAGTGCTGGTCTTGAGGACGGGGACATCGTTAATCCTGTCCTTGATGGAGTTTGGGCGGCAGTTGCTGAGATCAAGCTCAGTGATGGCGACCATATGGTGGGACATGATGTCGAAATTGGATTTCGCTGGTGTGGTGTGGTTTGGTTGCGGTCGTGGCGGGGTTCGCTCGCTGGTGCTTGTTGGTGGGCTCGACCGCGCGGTGGAGGGTGCGCGCCTCCTGAACCTGCGCACGCAAAATTGGGTTCTCTTGCTCGACTTTTCACACCGCAGTGGTTGATCCTTGGTGACGTATCTGTCAGTGCTGCGGGTTGCCAGCAGCACCCCTCCAAGACCAAGAAAATATCGAGGCCGGGAGCAGAGGTGTGGTTCAAAGGCTGGGCAACGGGCGACTTACAGGCGTAGATGCGAAGGGGCATCCACATCGCCTTATATAAATTACACAGGTGTTTGCTGGGATAGGGTTCGCAGCCCACAACACATTTCTGCTTGGAAATGCCAGGCAGAGGGTCGAGAGCAAGGAGGCTGGGGGAGGCAGGAAGACAAACAGCAAGGTTTGCAGAAGAAACGGCTCGGGAAGGAGGGGATGGAAGCAAGATAAATGGAAGTTATCGAAACCCCCACAAAGCCGCTGGTTGGGATCCTATCAGTTGAGAGGACGAATAAGCTGGCTCGGGCAGCGGGAGACCGGCAGACAGACGCGACCGGGACCCCCTTGGGCGCAGGCGGGTGATGGATGGCATGCAGCGCCCCTATCTATACCTGGTATAACGGCTTGAGCCAGGGAGGCACGTTTTCCGCGGCCCTGTCGATGCCTCTTCTGGGCCGCCAACAGCAACAGCAGGCATGAGAAACCCACCAGATCCGGCTTTGCTCCCCCAGGACCCAGGGGTGGCCCTTGGAGCCCTCTCTCCCTGCCACAACCATGCATTCGGCCAGGGCCGGCGATGCGATTCGTTCCCGCTTGTTCTTTCTACGACGGCACCGAGCTTTTCCATGTTCTTCTCCGGGCCTGCTGAGTGGGGGAGGCAGCAGCAGAAAGAGAGAAATGTGTATCAGATAAGGTAACCACGCTCGCCGTGTGGCACCAGTG
>PYSQ01000438.1:0-26790 GCA_003049435.1 Nakataea oryzae | reverse complement strand
GCCAAAGACGACAGGCGGGCGGGCGGGCGGGCGTGCGGGCGACGCTGAATCGCAGATTAGCCGGCGCATTTCTGCCCCATCTCATGTCCGGTCGCCAGACCACGCAGGCGGGCAATGCGTGGTGGGTAAACGGCCACATGAGACGTCGAGCTTGGCTTGACGGTTTCCAATCCACGTCGATCACTCCTTCCGGCCTGGTGCTGGCAATCATGGGCGCGGTTTTTTTTTCTTTTCTGTGTGCGTGTGTGTGTGTGTGTCTTTTTATTTATTTATCCAAGCAGGCTACCGCCAGCCCATGCATGTCGGTAAGCCACGGAATCTGCGGCACAGGATGAACGCCAGTCAGGCGCTTCACACGATCCGATCGATTTGAGATCAGATCGCGATTTGGCCACGCTCCCAGCCGTCCAGGGTTGCTGATCTGAGGGTTTGCTGTTCTGCTGGCCTGCTGGGTCCCACCTACAGTACCCTCAGTGTCCCATCGCCATCAACATCTGTGCGCGCGCCTGGCTGCTGAGCTTAATTCAGCACCCCCTTCCCCTCCCTTCCCGAATGCAACCGCGCGTGCAGCATCAGACCGAAGGCCCTCCAACGCCACTCACTGTCGGGGCCTGCTGGGCGGCGGGTGCGTGCTTGGCTCAGCAACAGGCCCAGCCAGCCCCTCGCCGTCCGATGCATGGCTGAAGAAACAGGGCTCAGGGTTGAGCGATCCACAAACTCCCCCGCTCGACTCACTCCCAAGCCTGCGTTCGCATCAACCGAGGGGCTTGCAGGAAAAGTAAAAAGAAAATAAAAAAAGAGAAAAAAAGAAAGAAAAAACCAGAGCAAAAGGGACAAAGACGCATGACATGTCAGTCAGCAGCCATGCGCTGGGCGGACCTGTTCCCGATTCCAACGGCCAACCGGGTCAGATCGATTGTCCCAGTGCCGGGGCCACCCTTGCCTCGCATTGCAAGCCCAGCAACTGCAGCTTTATGCCCGGACCCGTCCGCCGACATGGCCGGCATACCTGCGTGCCCGCAGGGTCGCAAACCCTCTGCCATCATGAGACACGGCCTCCAGGGGCCTTCCCTGCGCAACCTCATGTCATCCTGTGGCTTCGCCTCGGGGCTGCGAGTTTGAGGAAACGATCATGTTCTGTTTGCGGGATTGTCGGCTTGCCAGCACTTGACAGCCCCCATTCTCCGAACTGCCAGCGGGCCATGGCCTGCGTGCTGCCAAGAGATCCCAGGGGCGAAACAGGGGACCATTGTTGCGCTCTTCCCACCGCGGCACGAGAGTCTGGTCGCCCCACACGAGCCGCGCGGAAATGCCCGTAACAATCTGTACAATTCAGAAACCAGTGTATATGTGCCACTAGATATGTGCCTTGGGTGTCCGTGTTTGGATAACCAAAAAAGAAACAGCTCTGGTCGGCGTAGGAATACCCGAGTCCAACAGAAATAGAAAAAAAAGGACAAATAAGAGAAAACGAAACCTCCCGCGACGCCTTTCCGACCCAGCGGCACGTTTCGATCTGCGCACAAAGCCTCCGGCCTTTCATGAGCCCCTCCGCAGTGCAATTGTCCTAGGTTCTGTAGGGTGCTCCGATCCCGGACGACTTGAGCAGAGGCTGCGTCTCGACCGGCGCATCCGCATCTGCTACAGGCGATCCATGAGGTTCGGCCACACCGGCGACCCCGTTTGAGGCTCGCTCTGTTGCACCTTGCGACGATGCCGCCGCCGCCGCCTCGGCGTGGTTCTTGTCGCGTCTGATCTCATAGTATATAGCCATGGAGAGCAAGATGCCCTGCATCGTCGCCGTGAGCAAAATGATGCCCCATGAGCTCCAGCCGGCCGGCCCGAAACGGGCAAACAGGCTGCTGGCGAAGAGAAAGCCGCCCGGAGTCTGAATGCACATCATGGGGATGCTCAGGCTGCCGACGTGCTTGAGCCGGTACGTGGTCCAGATCTGGGGCACATACTGGACCCCGGCCAGCGCCGCCGCCGAGAGCCCGAGCGTGTTGGCCCAGCCAGACAGGTGCTGCGGGAAGACGAGGCCGACGATGGCCGTGATCACTACGACAGCCAGCAGGTGCAGGATGCTAACGCACGCCACCGCCACCGCCGTCTGCCACCTCGGTTGCTCCTCACTCGCGAGCTCTTCTTCTTCGTCGGCCGACACGGTTGCGTTGTCATAGCGAAAAAACACGAGGAAGAGCACAAGACTAGAGTTGGAGGGGTAGGATGTGCCTGTCAGCCAGATTCAAACCGCCACCGTGCATGTCCATCCAGACAAAGTAAATCATTGTGCGAGCCGGACCTACATCACGAGAAAGCACACCCACTGGACGCCCAGCTGAGCGATGCCTAACAGGCCGGCGAGGCAGTGGAACGTGTCGAGGTCTTTGCAGCAGGCCACATCTTGGCGGGACTGCGGCAAGGTGAGGATGTTGGCGAAGCCCGAGGTAGCCGACGTGACACCGAGTAGGACAAAGTAGGGCGAGATTCCCTCCGAGGTGCCGCGCGAGACGATGCGGTAGTGCTGGGGCAGGTACGAGATGAGCATTCCGAGGACGATGATTCTGCCGAGGTTGAGTTGGGGCGGTTAGCACAGGGACGGGCGGAGCTGTTGGGATTGCGTAATTGCTCTGTTTATTCGAACTCACATGGAGACGATCAGGTTGATGGCGCCCGGCGACCGAAGCTCGTCGCAGCGGCCAGACAGCTCCATCATGAAAGTCGAGGCCATCGCGAAGGCCGGTTTCCTGGCTGCGGGTGGGTAGAGAATGGCGGGTTGCTCGCGTCGTCGGCGGCAACGACGTCGAGGCAGCAAGTGGGCGACGACATGGTGCGTCAGGCGCCGCGGAGCGTCGGAGTTGCCTATAAACGCCCAAGCTCTTGGCACGTGCCCCGTGCGGCCCTCCCTTCCCACGACGCTAGGCTAGACCCAGCTCCCGCCCCCAAAGCTGCCCTCGGTTCCCGCCAGCGGGTTCCTGCAGAAGGATATCCACTCTGCTCGGGTTCGTCCAGCACTGGATTTCGGGATTCGCAGCAGCACCCTTGCCACGGCCGAGTTTCTAGAGCAAAGAAAACAAACACTATACTGCCGTCTTCATATCATAAAGCCCCCACCGTTGTTTGCCAACTGAAATCCCCGGCAGCACGCCGTGGTGATCTGCTGGGCTATTATCGTGCAAGTAATTAAAAGAAGCAGAATAAGAAGAAGAAGAAATGGAGACGTCGCCACCGCCGCCGCAAAAGAGCCAACCCCGGCTGAACATCGTCGCCTCCGCCAGTTCAGAAAACCAACAGCATAACAGAGCTTGCCGCACACCCCCAAGCCGGTCCTCTGCGCCTGTAGAGATCAAGCCATTCTTCAAAAGCCTCGATTGGTGAGCTCTACTTTGAGCCTCGGGGGCGGCGCTTCCAGCTCGCCTCCCTCCAAACACACAAAAAAAAAACAACCAACTCTACCCTGTCAACGCTCACACAAAAACTGCTTTCAGGTCTCTGGACGGAACAACAGTCATTGCATCGTCTTCAGATGAGCGTATCTGCAGCTATGTACTCCCACAGGACCTTCTGGAGCCGCGACAGGCCGCCTTCAAACTCTCCCCTCAGGGCGTATTGACTCTCCCTGAGCCTACCAGGGCCATCGCTCCCTGCCCCTACTATTCCCTGAGCCATCCCTGGACTCAGACCGTCCTGGTCGCCTGTCAGGACCATCCCCTACAGCTCTACAGTGCTTTCCCGAATGGACTGTCAGAGGAATCGCTTCAACACTATGATACCGACGGTGACAGTGGCGGTGACTGTGACGGTGATAGGAGCCAGGAAGAGTCTATGAGGCAATCGCCCGCCCCCCGATCATCCTCTCCCAACCCCTCATCGTTATCCTCTTGCTCTTCCTCATCAATATCGTCATCGTCATCGTCATCGTCATCGTCAAGCGCCTTCTCTCAAACGCCCCAGTCGCAACACAAACCACCAATAGCCTCTTACACCCTCATCAAGCGCGAAACCGAGGCCTACATCACCTGTCTCTCTCTCATCTGGCCGGCGCCCGGCACTCACTTCATTGCCGGTGCCGGTAACCTGATCGCTTATTTTGATGCCTCCCGCACCGGCGAGGGCCCCGCCCTGCGCATCCCCACCATCCCCTCTGCCCGCCACATCGCCAAGGGCGGCGGCGTCGGCATGAAGGGAACTGTGTCTGCCCTCGCCGCCCAGCCAGATACCGGCCTGGTCGCTGCCGGGACCTGGACCCGCTGGGTTGGGCTCTACGACCTCGCCCGCGCCGGCTCGTGCGTCGCTAACTGGAGTCTGTCTTCTGGCGAGCCCCGAGGAGCGGGAGGAGCTGGCGGGGTCATGCAAACAATCTGGTCGCCCTGCGGCCGTTACCTGGTCCTCAACGAGCGCCGCTCCACCAGCCTGGCCGTTTATGACGTACGCGTCACCGGCCGCCTGTTGTCTCGCCTTGTCGGCCGTGATGCCAACACGAACCAGCGCCTCAGCTGCGACGTCTTTTCTTCCTCGGCGGCGGCGAGCGCTGACAGCAGCATGTTCGAGGTATGGGCCGGCACGCGCGATGGTCGTGTCTTGGTCTGGGATTCTGTTGGCGGTCATGCCGGCGACGGGGAAGAGTGCTTGTCACCCCCGACCTGGGAATGGCAAGCCCACGGTGTGGGGTCTGCTGTTGGGAGTGCCGCCCTGCATACCAGCGGCTCGGTCTTGGCCACATGCGCAGGATCCTGGGAGGTGGCCGCGGAGGATAGCGACAGTGATGATTCCGACGCAGACGACGGTCCTGCCCGGCGCGTGAGAGGTTCCACAATCCGAACTTCCGCCGATACCAGTCTGAGGATATGGAGCATTGGGTCGGAGGAGGCTGCGCCATCGGAGCAATTAAGCTAGGTGGAGGCACTCATGTATAAAAATCCCGAATACCTAAGTTTTCTGACTTGGAGCTTCGCGACCAAGTTCACTTGCGTTCTCTGTGCCCTCTATCAAGTAACTATGAAAGCAGACATAGCTTGCAATATAAGTAGCTTAGCTTTGGGAGACTTCCGGGATCCGTCATATGGAACAAAGATCAGGCTGGCCAAAGGGACGAACTGTCCAGTATATCTCTCATGCTCGCCTCTCTACTCAACATCGCCACCCCTGATCAAGCACCTCACCCACCCGGTCGAGAAGCCTCCGCCCGCCGAGCACCTCCGCAAACCGTTCGGCTCGTTCTTGGGCCGACATCTTGAGAAACGCCGGCAGCCCATGGTCTCCAAGCTGCCCTGGCGCCCCAGCTGCCACCCTGCCGCCACCTCTGGCGCCGGGGTCTTGGAGGATCCCGCAGACGGCCTGCGCGGCGAATGCGTTCATGCCGGCGCGCCTGAGAAAGAGCTCCCAGAGCGTTTCGTCCTGGACCAGCAGCGGCCTCAGCCGCTCCATGCTCGCCGCCGACGCACAGGCAAAGGACGCCACCCACCGCGCGATGGCCACCTGGCCGCCCCCGACCCAGTAGACGCTCACCGTTGCCACCGTGTCGAGCTGTGCCGCAAAGGCCTGGAATCTCGCAAGCGCAAGCCGGTCGGCCTCGGACATGGGACACGCCGTCGCGCTGTCCAGGCTGCCGTCCGAAACCAGGACGACCAAGCGCTCGTACCGCGGACCAGCGCGCCGCACCCGCTGCTGCAGCATGTTGTCGTCGCCGCACCCGGCCATCGGCTGCTGCCGCACCTGCACGGTGGACGCTGCGATGATGCCTGTCGCCGGGGACACTGCAATGTCGGCCTCATCGCCGAGCGGAGACATGATCGTCGAAGGAGCCGGGGTGCCCCCCGCGTTCCAGGTAGTCGAATTGTACGCGTTGTAGTCACGCTCGATGAACTCAACCCCGGGTAGTATATCCTGCAAGCCGCGGACAAGACATCGAGGCAGGTTTATGGAGATGATAAGTTTCAACCCGAATCTGGGCAGGTCTACAAGCGGCTCGGGGGGTGCCTTTGGTACAATCCTCGGGTTTTCTCCGTCGCTTGGGGGGACGACAACAGGCCTGGGACTGATCACCGGCTGGATTTCAGTGTCAATCGCTGTGCTCTTTCTCACTGCTCTGTTGTCCTCTCCGGCGCCTGAAGCGCTTTGGGCTGCGGCCTGGCTGCTTAGCTCGGGATCTGGTAGTCTTCGCCCCCTGATTCTTAGAAACGACCTGAGGAGATTTGCACACTTGGGATGGCGGCCATCCATTAGTAATGACTCTCGGGGCTGTGCGTCGGCCTCGTCTCTTGCTCGTTTGCGTAGCTTCTTGACATCGGTATCCATCAACTCCTTTTTCCTCTTCCTGACTAGCCTCATCAGCTCGTCCGATTCAGGAAGAGAAGGACTTGACTCGGAGGCTGGTTCCTGAGCCGATGGCGGCGTGTTGAACCGGGGTTCCGCCTCACCGTCCGAGTCCTGGCTACACCGCAGAACTGCAAGATCCCCGGGCCTCTCAAGGTAGAACGCACTGTCTGGGGCGTCGTCTGCTACGCCAAGAAACTCGTCGAGACTGAAATCTTCCTCGCCGACGATCGTCTCGCTCGTTGATACAGTCCCACTGGATGTGGTAAGCACCCATCGGAGCTCTCTCTCCGCGCGCTTATCCACTGGCCACTTGGGTAACTTGGAGATATCAGGATGCGAGTGGATGATATGTCTGAACATGGCCTCGGCATCGCCGGCCAAGTGGCTCCAGGGAGCGGACGGTCGAGAGAAGTCCACCAGCGGCACCTTGATCCTAACTAGCCCATCGAGGGGATCAAGATGTTCTTGTTCACCCCTTTGGGAAACACCTTTTGCCACCTCCTGGATCTTTTTGTGTAACTTGTGTTCCATTTGATCACATTCCTCATCGGCAATATTCGACAACGGAGGCAGTTGGTGAGCTTCAAACCCAACATTGACAGTTGGCGAATCAGGAAGATTGTCACCGACTATTGGAACCTCTAGTTTATAGTCGGCAAGCCTCTTTTCAGGGGGCTCTACCAACAGCAAGGGCCCGTCCGAAGAACTGTCTAGAAAGGGATTGGTCATGGAACATGCGGCTGTTGGGGATTCTGGAGGCTGTATTTCATCCTTGTATCCGTCGAAAATAACAGCTTCGGCAATCTTGAGATCTTCGCTAAGAAGCGATCGCGGCTCAGATGGGCTGTGGACCTGGGCGGAGTCCAAGTCGGGGATGAACGGCTCTGCTTGCGGAAATCTTGGCGTTGCGGGAGGCGTGATATGAAAGTCTAGGGGCTTCTATAGCATAATGACCGGTATTAATGGCATGCCAACGACTAGGGCACAGAAAACGGGCCTACCTTTACCTTCCATCGTGGCGGTATCAGTTCTTCGAGCAGAGCCCTGTCCTGATCAACGTGGTCATCATTCCCGAGCAGCTGTGCCAGGCAGACCAATGATTCCTTGGTGACCAGAATCCCTTGGTTCAGGGCACTGTCCATCTCGTCCATCTGTTCATACGCCGAAAGGGGAAAGGAGATCCCTTGGCCACGGTCAGCATCCAGAACATCTAGCGGGATGTCATCGACCTCGATGGTTATCAGGTCCACCGTCTGGACACGCCGGACCAGGGCGCGATATTCTGCCTCGCTCGCCGCAGTTACCAGCGGGAGTTCCCACAGCGGCGGCGGCTTTGGCGCTTGCGGATGGCAGGGCTCTTGCACAAACGGTGTAAGCTCGTCTTCCTCGTAGTCGCCGCACGCGTCGGCAATGACACGTAGAACATCCGCATCCATTTCGAACGTCTCCTTCGTCGGCGCGCATGCTCCAGGATCAGGGCGCCCGTCACTCAGGGGACCGTCGTCAAAGGAGCTAGTCGGAATCCGCTCCAGAAAGGATGGGTGAAGCGGATCAAACCGGTGGTCGGTGAGCAGCGGCCTGCGGGCCCCCTCCCGGTCCTGGACGTGATACCCATAGGCAAGGGCAGCTTCGGGGCCCAGAAGTCCAGGATGGCCATCCATAGCAGCAGACTACGGGGCGGCGTCGAAACAGGAAATGCATATGGGAAATCGAGCTGATCAAAGCCGACACTCCACTCTGGTGGTAAAGAGCTGCCGCCTGTCTGTCATCGTACATGCTGGGTTCCAACGGGGACGATTCCTAGTCGAATGGACTTTTCCCATGTCACGGGTTTCTCGGGTTGGCAGTGAGCCTCTCGTTTCCCGGCTGATGCCATTTGAAGAAGTCGCGCTGCTAGAACTAATCTATGGAAGGTGCCACTGGCTGCAATGCAACCAAGCACCCAAAGGGGGGGTTCTCCACCACCCTGAGTGAATAGAGTCCAAGCTGGGCTCAATCCCTGCCCAATCGGGCAGTCCTGCCTCCCCCGAGAAACTCGATCGAGGCTGCTCCATCTACCCCGCCTCCCGTTTCTAGCAGAGCTGCATCACGACGTCGACACCCAGGCTAAAACGGAGAAATTACTCGGGTATCGGCCTCGGTAAGCCTGCCTGCATGGCGCAAGTTGATCAGACACGGGATCAAGCAGCCGGGGCATTCAGCTGCGCTTGACACGTCGTCCATACATAGGGACAAGTCAAGACCAATGCAGAAGATGCCAGGAGCACAATGCTGCGTCGGGAAGGAGCTTCTAGATTTCTGTGCTATCAAACGGCTGTTTTCATGGTATATCTTTTTCTTTCGTTCCCCCTTTTTTTTCTTATTTTTTCTTTTCTCCCTCCAATACTTAAAAGATGTAGATAGGGGGAGTGAAGTCAGCCGGGTCGTTGAAGCGCACGTTGGCGTCGAGGGCCGAGATAGCCTTGATTTCCTCGTCGGCCATGTCAAAGTTGACGCAGTCCAGGTTCTGGCCCAGGCGCTCGACGCTGTTGCTCTTGGGGATGACAACAATGTTACGCTGCGTGGCCCAGCGGAGCAGCACCTGGGCGGGCGTGCGCTTGTGCTTCTCGGCGATCTTGACAATGGTCGGGTGCGTGAAGAGGGCCTCGACCTTTTGGCACTTGGGGTTGCCCAGCTCGATGAAGCTCTGGGGTCCAAAGGAGCTGTAGGCCGTCACGACGATGCCGTGGTCCTGCAGCATGGCGACCAGGTTGGGCTGCACCAGGTACGGGTGGTGTTCGATCTGGTTGACGGCCGGCTTGATCTTGGCGTGGCCCCAGAGGTCGTAGACCAGCTGCGACGAGAAGTTGGCCACGCCGATGGAGCGCAGGATACCAGACGGGTTAGCGTCCGTCTTGACCAGGCTCTCGAGCGCCGACCACGTCTCGGACACGGGCGTGTACTGCAGCGGCGTCGACCGCGTTCGCTCCTTGTCGGGCCAGAAGCACGGGTACATCAGTTCCGACTGCGGGATGTACTGCAACGAGATGGGGAAGTGGATCAGGAACAGGTCCAGGTAGCCGATGCCCCAGGTGTCGACCTCGAACTTGGCCATCTCGATGGCGTGCTCGTACTTGTGGTAGTTGTTCCACAGCTTGGACGTGATGAAGAGCTCCTCGCGCTTGACGAGACCGTCCTTGATGGCCCGCTGCACACCCTCGCCCGCCTGCTTGCTGTTGGTGTAGTCGTACGCGCCGTCAATGTGGCGGTAGCCGAGCTTGATGGCATCGTAGACGGCCTGGGCCGTGTTCTCGACGGGTACCTTCCAGATGCCGAAGCCGACGAGGGGCATGTCCTGCGGTACAAGCAGGCATCAATGACTCGCTCGTTGCCCTTGCCCCTCTTGTTCTCTTTTTTTCCCCGATGGTTTCTGTACTTACATAGCCCGAGTTGAGCTTCACAGTCTGCGTGGCGACCATGGCTGCGGTTGACTGGTTGGCTTGCTTGAAAGCGGATGTGTTATTGGGGCTGGCTGGCAACAGTCACTGCCAGATTTGGGAGAGAGAGAGAGGTGTAGTCGGAGGAGGGTGGCAGGGGCAGAAACGACACAGCGAGACGAGGCAGGCGACCTTCCCCAGTGGCTGCCCCTGAGCCTTTTAATACCCGACTCTACCTCCCCGCATCCCGCATCTACGTACGACACGACACGACACCAGACGGGGGCGCTCCCCCATGGAGGGGCGAAGTGGAGAAGCTTTGCCTCAACACCGGGCCGAAGCCCTCTTGGGCGCAGCGACTGCCCCTCCTTGTTCTCTCGGATTGTGCCGTGACGAAGGCTGTTGCAGGCATCTGGGATCACAGGCCCTCCAGCGCGTCTTGCTGAGCAGTCCGGCCGCCAAGTCGCGCTCCAATCACAGGCCTCCAATGGCCTTCTGCAGGTGCCTGCTCTCAGAACCAAGGCAAAGGCGGGGCCCTATTGCCGCGCCCTCGGGAGAAACGGTCCCGACTTTGCTGATTGACCTCGACAACGGTCAAGAAATACAAGATCGCCATGCCATCCCCCAACCACACACACATGCGCATTTTTGTCTTGTCGCCCCCCACCCCGCACCCCCCCACATGCCACTCACATGCATCCAAGAAGCTGGTGCTGACGGGAGGCAAGGCGCCATGCACCGACGACTCTCGGAAAACGAAGGGAGGACTGGAACAATGAAAACAGCCAGTAGTAAAAGATTCTAGTATATATGTATGCGGCACAACTGTGCAGCCAGCCAAGGGAGAGAAACCCTTGGGAATGATACACGGTGATGGTTTTTATAGTATAGCTTAGCCGCCTCGGGGCTACTTTCTCCTCTTGCCGCCGCCGCCGCGCGGGCCCCCGTCGGCGCCGGACTTGCGCTTCCTGCCCTCCTTGCTCCAGAACAGCTTGCTCTCGCGCTTCTCGCGTGCAGCCTTCTTCTCCTCCCCTTCGGCGACCTTCTTGCGATACGCAGCCCGGTGCTCTTCCTTCTTGGCCCGCCGCTTCTCCGCCACGTCCTTGCGGATCGTCGTCAGCTTCTGCATCAGATCGCGCGCCTTCTTCTCCTCGCCCCGCAGCACCACGGCCCGCTTTTGCATATATGTCTTACGCGGCTGCGACCGCGTCTGCACAATCTGGGACTTGAACGGGAGCTCCGCGGCGAGAGCCTTTGGCACCCGGACCGGGTTGAAATGGCGCGTCGCACGCTCAACGGGCCGGTAGAGGCTGTTGCGCTGCTGCGGTGTCGGCACCCCCTGAGCATGCCGCACCTCGCCCGTCAGTCTCATTGGCTGCCAGCCAATCAAGTTGGCCGCT
The DNA here is from genome assembly GCA_003049435.1 of Nakataea oryzae. Lineage (NCBI taxonomy): Eukaryota > Fungi > Ascomycota > Sordariomycetes > Magnaporthales > Magnaporthaceae > Nakataea > Nakataea oryzae. The sequence goes on along the minus strand of PYSQ01000438.1, from coordinate 15,656 downwards.
GGGTTGTAGAATCGGTGCGGCTTGATCGGGTACCACGCTCTCAGGAAGACGATGTCGCTGAGGAGGATCTTGTCCTCGAACGTGGCACGGAAATGGCCGTCTGGCTTGGACAGCGCCCGCTTGATCTGACCCCGGACCCCCGACACTGTCTTTATGGCTGCGCCCTCGAACTTGGCTATCTCCAGACTGGTGCTGAACATGTCCTTGATGAAGGCGGTGTTCTTGAAGATCTTGTATGGCGCTCCCGTAAGCTTCAGCTTCTTGACTATCTCAGTCGATTCGTCCACGCTCAGCACGGTGCCAGTCGCCGCTATCCGGAAGCCTGGGTTGGCCGAGGAGAAGGACTGGAAGCACACAAAGCCCGTGTTGGGCGCAATGAGCGGCCCGTAGAAGGTTGTGAAGCAGTGCATGTGCTCGGGTGTGTACTTCAACATGCGATTCCTCGTCCGCGAGTCCGATATGCTGTAGATGGGAAGCGACTGGAATCTTCTCCATCCCAACGAGAAGATCAACGGGTCGCTGGTTTTCAGAATCTTCTTGTGCCAGCGGTGCTTCTTGATGCGCGCCTGGACAAAGCCGAAGCGGTCCTCGGTGGCCGAGATACCGCCCATGATTATCGGTAGCCGCGAGTTGAATTTGGTGGAGAACTCGGCAGGCACACCATCGATGACAATCCTGGCGTACTTGCCCGCCCTGAATCCTTCCACGGCAACTCGCTGCCTCTCGTCAAGTGTCTCGTATTCGGCCTTGTTGATGTCGAGTTGCTTCTGTATCATGGCCTTCTGAGACTCGTACCACTCATCTTCGCCAAACTCGTCCTCGTTGTCGCCCTCTTGCCTGGCCAGCGCCTTCGGGTTCTTGAAGCCCTCGCGGTCTTCTTCCTCGAACCGCAACTTGAGCTCTTCTTTTCTTCGTGCGTTCTTTTCACGCTCCGCTTCCAGACTATCTGGCTCTCCCTCGTTTGGCGATTCTCCGGATGTTGGACCGTGCTTCTCGCCCGTTTCCAGGTCCTCAAAATCGCCATCTCCTTCACTGTCGTCGTCATCTTGGCCCTCCCCGTCATCGTCCTCGTCGCCAAAGATGTCTTCCTCATCACCATCGTCGCCGTCCAACAGGTTGGCCGAGGTGAACCTCTTCCTGAGCTCCTCGATGGCGTCATCTGTCCAGCGTGCGGCAAGTGCGCTGTAGTCGTAGGCTGGAACCGAACGGTCCTCCGGCTCCTCGCCCGCCTTGTCGGCTTTTGATCGCTTAAAGAAGGTCTCATCTTCGTCCTCGGCCTCAATGTCCTCCTCTTCCTCGCTGTCCTCGCCTTGGCCACCCTTCCAACGCTTAACGATCTCCTCGGGGGTTAGGTTGTCGTCGTACATGATTCGAGCAAGATCAGACGGTTGGCCATAGCTCCTCCTCTTATGCATAGACTTGGCTCTTTCATAAAGGTTCTCCTTCCACTTGATGCCCGCATCATCATCCTCATCCGAGCCTAGTTCCTCGTCATCGGAATCTTGCTCAGCCTCGTCGCCTGAGAGGGATCCAAGATCAGAGTCGCTGTCAGCGAAAGCAAGATCTTCCGAGGCTTCAGCTTTTGCGTCGGATGATTTGCGAAACATCTTTCCGAGCTTCTCGGGATGAAACTCGGCCTCGACGTCGGGGTCGCGTTCCTCCCCGCCGCTTTCTGAGTCGTCGCCTAGGTCCTCGTCCTCGTCTTCTGAGCCGTCCGCAGGGTCGGCCAGGCGAGCTTTCCTACGATCTTTCCTCCCAGTATCTTCCTCCTCCGCAACGCTCCGGATTTGCTCGCCATCAGCGAACAGCCGGACTCCAGCATCGGTCTGACCGAGGAGGCGTCGCTCTCCCTGTAGGCCGATGACCAGCTCCTCTCCTTCTCCCCTCTCGGTGTTTTCGGCGTCTTTGTCAAAAGTGAAGCCGTTTTCTCTGTAAATGTAAATGGCATCGCCGTCGATCTTCAGGCCGCTCCGGTCGGACATTGGGGCATATAGCTTCTTTTCCTTCTCGTCAAGCCGCCTCCTCCCCTTCTTCCCGATGATCTTCTCCATGGCTTTCTCCATCGAGGGGGTGGGACAAGGATCTGGAAGCTCCTCCATGCTGGCGACGGTGAAGTCTCCGAGACCGGCGATGTGCACACGTTGGCCCTCGGCTGCAAAGTTGGTTCCCCTCAGATAGCCTGAGAGCACAATTGAGCGGTCGCATTTTTCGTCCTCCTCTATCTTTGATGGATGCGTAATATCGCGGAAGCTGTCGATAACGGTGTAAGGGTGAGAGTTTCTCCAGATCAGAGGACGCGGGTTCTTCATGACGGAGAGAAAACGGGAGAGGTTATGGATCTCGCGGTCAGGATAGCGGCCGTTCATAACACCGGAAAGGTAGAAGAGGTGGGCGCCCTTGTAGAGCTCGCTCCACAGCCTGTTCTTCAGCCTCTTCTTCGCATCCTTGAGCGCCTGGGGCTTCCGGAACAGATCCAGGTGGGTCAAGACACCGAAGACGTTACCAGGCATGCCCGTGGATGCTAGAATGTTGAGGAACTCCATGGTCTCCATCTCGAAGCCGTAGTTGCCATCGATCATGAGCAGCACAATGTCGGCGACCTTGGCGATGTCTACCATGGCTTCAAGCTCATTGGGACACTCGATGAAGGTCAGGCGCTGCTTCTTGGAGGTGACGACGGTGATGGGACCCTGGGGGTCAGAGATAGTTTCTTTCGCATATCGGCGGACCAGCGACTTGAGAAGGGTGGTCTTGCCGACCCCCGGAGGTCCGACTATGGTGACAAGACGCGGGGGCGGCTCGTCGGGGAGGCGATCGACGAGGGGCACATGGAGGCGTTTTTGTTTGATCTGCCTGACAGTCAGCCAGGGCCAAGCGCATTGAAGTGGCCGGGCATATGGTGAGGAGGGCACTCACGTCATGGGATCGTGTGGCAGTGCGGAGGAGCTTGCCCGGGTTCGCGAAGCTGAAAGCCTTCGGATTTTGTCCTGCGCGGAAAAGACTGTTAGCGTGGCGGGTCGCGCAGTCGATCGACTTTGCGCACCAGCGGCGCCGGGCAGAAGGGCGGCTGACCAGAATACTTTTTTTTCTCCTTTGACTTGCGGTGCGGCTTATGGTTCTGGTCGTCCATCTTGGCGCGCAGGTGTCCTAGGACTGCCTGCAGTTGCCGCCCGTTGTTGTGTCAATTGAGCTTCTTGACGGCTGCTTGGGGTGCTTTGGTTGCGATGCCTTTCTTGCCGCGCAAATGCAGCTCCCAGGATGTTCACCAAAAACTTTTTTGACCGCCCTGGCAGAATAGCGAATCAGGAGCGCAACTGTGGGTTAGCTTCAGCGCTATCTTATCAGGTGCATGATATCGATAAGAATCGGCTGAAGCGGGGCTTCGTGTGGAGTTGTCGCGTGGGCTGGTGGGGTCTCGCGGGCGCAATGCGCCGGGCCAAAATGAGGGGCACTGCGTGTTGTCGTGGCCATGGAGACCAAGAGACAGAGCCGAGTTGGGTGAAAACACGAGACTGCTCGTTCGAACGAGAAAGGACGAGGACAGATTCTTCGGCTTGCAGTTCTACGAGATTCAACATGATCATAGAGATGTTTGCTATATCAAGCCGTCACGGGCCAAGTTGGCTGGATACCAACTTTGCGCCCCCATGGAGGGCTGGCACATGCACTCGGGGCTCCCCGGAACACCCTTAGAAACCTGGCTTGGCCTGCTGCAGGCCCTGGTGACGCTGGTGGCTCGCATAACGAGTGCTAGGTACGCCTGTACGCCCTCTCGGCGCTTGTCATGGGTGCAATGACGTACTCGCGTCGCGGTTGGGCAGCCCAAGGAACTTGCTGAGGCCTCTCCTCTGGACTCGTCTCGGGCTCTCTGACACCGCGTGACTGGACCTTCCCAGGAAGGAACACGGCTCCTCTAGCGATGCCTTGATGTGGAGTAGCAGCAGCATCATAAAAGGCGGCTTGCGGCCACCACCTCGAGCAACGGTGCCAGCATCAACGACACCACTCTTGAGCCTGATCTATTCTACATCCAACTCTCGCCTATATCGCCACCCACACAAGCCTACAGCAACCCCGCAAGGACCAAGCACCAACTCAAAGATGCCTTCCTACATTGTGAGCCTCATTCTTCCTTTATCTTTTAATCTTGGCCTAGCGCATCCCTACCTGTCTATCTTGGGCTGACCAGCGCGCGATGCTAATGTCCATAGGTTACGTGCAAGGAGGATGCCACTCCTGAGCAGGTGCAGGCGTAAGAATGAGATCAACCCGGCACATAAGCACCATCCCTGGCTTGCTGTCGGCACGAAGCTGACCGTCGCTTCTTTTGTGTTCTCTCCATAGGGCCAAGCAGCACGCTATTGACCAGGGCGGCAAGATCGGACACAGCCTGGACATCATTAAGGGTTTCTCGTATGGCTCCCTCACCTTAACTGCTTGCCATTTTTTTCAAACAACTTGTGTTATCACAGTAGCAGAGCGCTAACACTCAGCGTGCTGCTCGCCTGCAAGGGTCACCTTCCCGAACGATTCCATCACCACTATGGAGTCGCACGAGCACGTCAAGGCGGTCGAGGTCGACGGAGAAGTGAGCATTCAGTAGGGCAGAATAGGGGGCATCTCGTGGCGGACTTTTGTACTCGAATCTATCACCAGGCAACTCTGCCTGCGCCCACCCATAATAGCGAATCAATAGCCAAATTCTTGTACACCTACAACTGTTGGTTTGTGTGGCCTCTGGGCTGCACTTGTGATGACTTGTGATGAACGCCAGCCGCCGGGTATGGAAGCCTACATAGGTCTACTTAGGCTCTAAACGGCTCGGCCCTGGTTGCATCAGGAGCCGGGTCTCAGGCTCGTCCAGAATGGGTGGAGCCGGCCGATCGGCCAGGCGCATCTGGATGTATCGGACAGACACATGCACTCACGCATGTGCCGAGTTTTGCGATCGGGGGCTGGAAAAGAAGCTTTGGGGCTGCATGTCTGCCTGTACCGCAGAGTCAGTCTTGGCGAAAAGAAAAAGAAAATGAGAAAAAGAAACGCATCGATGGGTTCTGGCCAGCGTGCATCTGATTTCGTGGCCATGGCACCACCCGGCGTTGATGGCGTGTGTGTCGGGAGGCTGCAGCAGTGCTGGGCGAAGACCGCAGCCCCAAGAGCCCCTAAAAGGACCCTGGGAAATGCCCGCCGCGCTGCAGCCAGATTGGCTGGAGCCGCCCAGGCGAGCGGCGCACCCTGCTCTGTACCGTGTCAAGCACGAGGACCCCTGGGGATGGATGAGATGGCCCACGGACGGAAGGGCAGACCAGGCTCGTGCGATTCAACGTGTGCGTCACACACACACACCCAGGCAAATCAATCCTTACAGTACAACGCGGGAACACTCACCAGACTGCTGCTCCATGAAACCGCAGCGCCTCTCTCGCCACACTTGCCCGCACCAGCGCTGTCCTAAGATCCGGGGATAGACGGAGGCAATGCCGACGAGATGATAGGCTGGTCGCGCCAATTGAGGTGCCCGCCCGCTTTGGCAGCAGCAGCAGCAACAGCAGCAGCCTCGACCTTCGCCCCGAGAGCCGCAAGCTGGACAGCGATCGCAGCGCAAGCTGCCGCCACGCCGAGAAGATGCCTCGGCTCGGCGACGCCACGCCAACGTGACGGCAACAGTAGTTCGGACGCCGCTCGCCTCGACGACGTCGATATCCCCCGCCTAGCCGGTAAGCACCAGCACCAGCTACGCCTGGCCGACCTGGTCAAACACGGCAGGCCGCCGTTGGCCGAGGAGGCGCTGTTGCAGTCGGCCAACTTCACGCTCAGCCTGTTGCCGGTCCGCCTCGCCCACCGCCTCCAGGCGCTGCGCAACCTGCCCTACATTGTCGTGTCGAACCCCAGCATCCGCTCCATCTACAACAACTACCAGCACTCGCTCGAGACCCTGCTGCCCTGGGAGGAGCGCGGCGGCGTCGCCACCCTCGAGGAGGAGGTCGAGTTTACCGCCGTGCTCGCCCAGCTCGTCCGCACCCACGCCGACACCATCCCGACCCTGGCCCGCGGCTTCCTCGAGTGCCGCCGCTATGTCCGCCCGGAGGATGTGACCACGTTCCTGGACGAGCACCTGCGCGCCCGCATCGGCACCCGCCTCGTCGCCGAGCAGCACATTGCCCTGCACTTCTCCTCGGCCCCGCACTTCGACCCGAGCGCGAGCCCGACCCCATGTCCGGACGAGCCCTCCTTTATTGGTGTTATCGACACTGCCCTCCGCCCCGCCGACGTCGTCGACCACTGCGGCGGCGCCGTCGCCGACATATGCGAGCTCCGCTACGGCGTCCGCCCTGACTGGGTCGTCGACGGCGAGCCCGACACCACCTTTGCGTTTGTGCCCATGCACCTGCACTACATCATCACAGAGCTGCTCAAGAACGCCTTCCGCGCCACCGTCGAGAACCGCATGAGCCGCGAACCCATCGTTGTCACAATAGCCCCGGAGCCGCCCTTCAGCAGTGGCGGCGGCGGCGGCAGCGCCGTCCGCGTCAGGCCGCCGAGCGAGGACCGCGGCAACTTCCGAGCCGACGCCTCCATCCGCCCGCTCGACGATAACGCGCCCGGCGTCACCATCCGCATCCGCGACCGCGGCGGCGGTATTGCCCCCGACGTGCTACCCAACATATGGTCCTACAGCTACACCACGTTTTGCGAGCAGGACGACACTCTGCCCGGCGGCGGTGGCGGTGGCGGCAGCAATAGCGGGGCCGATGCCCTCAACATCATCTCGAGCGCCAGCAACGGCCGGAGCTCCATCGCGGGGCTGGGCTACGGTCTGCCCCTGAGCCGCGCCTACGCAGAGTACTTTGGGGGTGGAATAGCCGTCCAGAGCCTGTACGGTTGGGGCACAGATGTCTATGTGCGGCTAAAGGGTGTGGGGAAGATCGAATAATGGGGAGATACTGAAGTAGGAGGAGCACTATCTATTTAACTAGCTGGCTAGCTAGGTATACATATCCACAACAAGGGCTAAACTAGGTGCACCCTGAAAGCCCAAATATGACGTGGTCTAGGATGGATCGATTCCTTGTTACTTCTGTTTTTATTTTGTTTACTTTTTGATGTCGCTTCTGCGAATCGCAGGTCAACCCTCTGGAACCTCCAAAGTATTCCAACGGTGCTTGGTGCATAAATGAACAGTTATACCAACTACTACGGGATAACGAGAGAAATATGGATTGGGCGAGGCGCCACGACAAAAGATTTGGAGGAAACAGTTGTAGACACTGACGCGATCGAAACTAATTGAGAGAGAAGAATCTATGAATGTTGTTTGGACCTAAGGCGAGAGCCATTTACAATTTTGGACAGTCAAGAAACAAACAGAGAGAATAGAGGAAAGCGTGGCGTGCTTCGTGACACATGACCGCAATTATTAGTTGATCTGGCTGGTGATGGCCTATATAAAAGATAAAGCAAAAAATCAAAACCCCCTCAAACTATACTTGTCCCGAGACCGAGCACCAGTCATGAACACGGCAGTGACATGAAGGGCCAAAAGGATCGACTTATACAAGCAAAAAAAATCCCAATGATAGTCCAAAACGCAGGCAAGAACGGGCCAGGGGATGCGACAGTATTTTTGTGGTGCTGATAAACAGAACGCGACCGGGAAAAAAAGAGACGAGGTTGCCGATAACAAGACATGAGATTACATGTTCGCAAGCTCATTGTCGATCTGGCGATCCAGGAACGTTCTCCTCTCACCCACAAGCTCAGTCTGCAGCCTCTGCTCCACCAGGGCCCGGACCTGCTTCTTGGTAACGGTGTCAAGGTCAACCTCGCCCAGGACGGCGCGGATGGCGTCGACAATCATGCCGTCGTCAGGACCTGCGGTACCACGCTGGAAGTCGAAGCCAAGCGCGCTCTGGCTCCTCTCGCCGCCCAATGGCGTCCTGGCCCCACCAATGTAGCCGCTCATGGCGGTGCCAGCGCGGGGAACCGGGGAGGCGCTGTTCATGTTACGCAGGTTGCTCATGCTGGTCATGCGGCCGTGGTTGGCGCCGGAGGCAGGGTAGTCCTGGTAGGGCGACTGTCCGAGGCCGCCCATGCTAGCCATCGACTGACGGTGACCGATGGCGGGGCCAGGGTGGTCGGCGTACGGGCCGCCGAGGGTGTTGGAGCGGGTGTGGAAGGCGGCGGGCGACTGCGGCGGCATGTAGGCGGTGCCACGGTTCTGGAGGCCGGTGAGGATGGAACCTTGGCGGACCGACGAGTACACCGATTTCATGTCGTCCATCTCGTAGGCGTCGTCAAAGACGTGGTCCTGGGGCTTCTCGTTGGGGCCACCGCCGCGGCGACCGGGGAGGTTGTTCTGGAGGGCGTAGTCGTCCCAGCGCTGCAGGGGAATGGAGCGCGGATCGAAGGTCTCACCATCAACAGCAACAAGCGTCTTCTTGCCCGTCTCACCAACAACGATACGCGTGTTACCCCAAGAGAAGTTGTCCTGGTTCCAGAAGGAGTAGATGGGGAGCACGAAAGAGTAGATCGGGAAGGCGAGGATATAGATGATCATCCAGCCGATGTGCTGCCACTGCCTCTTGAGGATGAATATCAAGGCCTGCAGACCGTAGACAGCGGCCAGGATGATGATAGCGATGAGCGGGAAGGCAGTCAGGCCGGTGGCGGCCGCGTAGATGAGGTAGGCCAGGTAGACGGTGGTCGACGGGAGGATGATGGTTCCGAACAAGTCGACAAAAACCACGAAACGCATGCTAAAGCAGCAGAAACCGCACATTTCCTTGAGGGCCATCAGCTCGACCAGGTTGTGGATGGTGGAGTTGATCCATCGGCGACGCTGGGAAAGAAGAACGCTCCAGGACTCAGGGGCAGCGGTCTGGCAGTATGCGTTGGGGTTGAACTTGTACGACATGTAAGGGAAGTGCTTGGTCATGAGCGTGGTGAGGTAACGATCTTCTCCGAGCGACAAGAGGTTCTTCTTGTGAAGGGTGTCAACATTGCAATCACTGTAGTCGCGGATAACGGCGTCCGAAATGATCAGGGGCTTTCCACGGTCCGAGGTCCTCAGGCGGTACATGGTGAAACTATGTGAGAAAAGTCAGTGTCAGTTTCCGACATCACACGATGCAGGTTGGGGCTCTGCCGCACTTACCAGCCGGGCAAACACGTAACGCTGCCGAACAGGGACTCGAAAGCCTTCGCCATGTGGTGGGAGATGAAGTATTCGTAAACTTGGATCATCGTCCACCACGACTTCTCTTCGTTCTGCAGACTGGTCTCGCCACAGATGCCAGCAATCTTGGCATCGTTGGCACACGAGGCGACAAGACGGTTGAGCGAATCCTCACGGACGCAGGTATCGGCATCGATCATAAGGAGATACTCGTATAGCTCGGGGTCAACGCCAATGATGTTGTTGATCTGGTGGAACATTTCGAGCTCGAGCGGGTTCATGGGGGAGCGATGGTGGACACGGTTGAGGAAGCTCATGAGCAGGATCTGGGAGTCACGCTTGCCTCGGTTACCAGGCTTGGCCTTGCTCTGCTCCGACTCCTTGCCGACTTTGACGACCACGATGTAAGGAACCACGTTGCCCTCGTACTCGTAGAGGCCAGAGTAGACCTTGCCATAGTTGAGCTGCTCGCTGGTCGTTCCAACCGACTTGAATGGCAGGGCCGGCGGGTCAACCTTGGGGTCGACGCCGAGAATGTCGAGAACGATCTTGGGTGTAGGACGGTCATTGCCGGCACCGACGAGGACACCATCGCAGATAACGCAGATCAGCTTGCGCTTGTTGTCATACTCGAGGGCAGTGAGGGAATCAAGGGCCTTGCGCAGCGAGTCCTCGCCTTCCGTGTAGGCCGGAACCTGGCAAATAACAAACTTGTCCTGAGGCGATGGGAGGCGCTTCGATCCAAATTGGAGGGCCGAAACGAACTTGAGCAGAACGATGGCACCCATGAGGATGGCGTACGCGAGAAGGAGCCAGTTGTTGGTGGTGCAGCGAGCCGAATTTCGGAAGTCAGTGGTGCCGATCTTGAAGTACGAGTCCAGGCAGACCATGTTGTTTTGCAGGAGGATGGAGTGTGTCTGGTTGTTCGCGGCGGCGTTTTTGAAGAGGCCCTTCCACTGGTCGGTGACGTCGGTGCCAGGATTCCTGCGGACGATCTCAGTCATGCTGCTGTCCAGGAACTGGTACTGCGGGAGGTTGTTGTTCGTCTTCATGGTGTTGAAGTAGTCGCGCAAGTCGTAAACGCTGTTCTCGTAGATGACCCATTGATGGCCGTTATTCTGTCCGTCGTCCTTGATCTTGTTCACGTCCCAGACGAGCTCGCCCTTGTAATACTCCTTCATGCGAGGGAGGAATACATTGCCGTACCAATCCGGATCCGTAATCTTGGCACCAGTGTAAGGCGAACGTCTGCCGGATATGTGCATGCCTTCCGGATGCTCCATCAGGGTGTTGTTGGGGGTAAGAGCGAGGTCCTGGTCCGTAACCAGGCCGGGGCAAGCCTTGAACAAAAGGGGCGGGATGTAAACGTCCATGTTGAGTCCAGCAAAGGGCTGCATCTGGTCCTGGGTGGTCTCACGACCCGTATAGCCGTGGGGGATTTTCCAAAACTTGGAGATATCGTAGACCTTGCCGCGGTTGCTGACCCAGAAATCGTCGCCACCTTGATGTGTCGAGACTTGCTCCTGACTCCAGACCTTGTCAAAGTTGGGACAGAGGAGACGGCCGAAGAAGATGATCCAGAAAAGGATAAGGGCATTGATGAGCAGGATGATAAAGCATAGCACAAGTTTCTCACGCCAGGCCATGCGCACGTCGGGACGTTTCATGCGGCCGACATAGCGCAGTAGAGGGGACGGAATCCAGAAGGTGAGGCCCCAGACAACGGCAACCCACAACCTCCTCTTGGCTGTCGTCTTCTCTTCCTCGATCTTCTTGCCGCTTGCGAATTCGGGGTCGAGCGAGTTGACAAACTCGCCTTCGTTGTTGAACTGGACAGCGTCACGGAAGTTGTCGCCCTTGTGACCGAGGCCGTAGTCGCCTGCGGTCATGTTGCGCATGCCCGACGGCGCGATGGAAGGCGTGGCATTGTGCCCACGCATCAGGGTGGCCTGGCTCTGATTTCTCTGGTGGTTCAGCAGTTGATCCCGGCTGCCATTGGAAGCGATGTCGACTTGAGGGGGGAAGTATCCGCTGCCACCGGCGGAGTAGCCTGTATCCATGCCCATCATGGGGGTGGCGCCAAGAGGCATGTTGTTGCCCATAGGCTTCATGTCGAGCATGCTCTCAGCTTCCCACCAGGCCTGCTCTCGCATCCAGATGCGCTCGGCTCCGACCACGACTTCGCCGTTGCTCCATCCACGCTCCAGGACCCAGCTCTCGATTCCGTCCCGGCCATCCTTGCAACCGAGGATATGGTAGCGCTGAACAAACTCCTCGAGATCAAAGTCGGCAGTGAAGTCCAGGTTCTTGTTTCGGCGGTTGGACCACTCAGGGAGCCTCCAGGCCCGGAGCTGGCGCGAGACAGTGCCAGCCGACCAGGCCGAGTTGATGGATGGCAGGGCAGCGAGGCTGGCAGGGGACTCGTCGGTCGGGTGAATGGAGAGATGGTACCAAGCGCGGCTGCTGCTCAGCACGGCAGCAAGGTCCATGCGGCCGTTGCGTCCAAGGTTAATGCCTTGGCCGGCAACGGGGAATAGCAGCTTCTTGAGGAAGCAATCGTCTTCGGCGACGAAGCCAATCCTCTCGAGAACATCCTCGCGCTTCTCCAGGACATGCTGCCTTTCCCTGCCGGCGGGGCCAGTCATCACACCGAGGTGGGGTTCGGCCTCGCTGACGGCGGCCTGCATCTCTCGGACGACGGAGGGGCCCACGGAGGCAACGTCAACACCGTCCTGCTTCATCTCGGCGTTGATGCCTTGGCTGTCATCGAATATGCCGCGCATGCAGATGCCCTTGGCCACGGCTGGGTCCGGGATTTCGACAACTGTAATGCAGACGGTGTCCCCAGTGTCCTCATTCGTGTTGGGAGTTCGGGCACCACGGCCACCGTCACTCGACTCGTCGCCGTCCTTGATACGAGCCAGCTGAGCAGTGATGGCTTGGTTCGCCTTGGCAATAACCCAGTCTACCAAAGCCTCGTACAGGCCACCGATCAGAGTCTGTCGGTCCTCGGTGGTGAATTGTCTTGCGAGGACCTCGGGCTCAACACCAAGGAGGCCGCTCACGTCCTCGCAAATTTCTTCCAGCGCTTCCCCATCAATCTCGTAGTCCAGGGTGTTTCCGAGGGTGAGGAGGCCGGCCAGCATGGAGATGAAGTCTCGATGAGCAGAGCCTTTGATGCCGATATCTTTGAGAGCCGAGCGCAGGTCGTCGGCGGCAGCGCCATCGTCAGCGGTGGGCAGGTACGAAGGTGGGTCGTAAGTTCCGGACCTCGCCAGAAGCTTGTAGCTAGATGCACTCTTGAGGCTAAGGAACTCTCTTTCAGCGGGGGTAGAGGCGGATGAGAGCAGGTAGTAAAAGACATCAAAAGCTCGGTATCCAGCCTCCGCTGGGATGTCGAGCAGGCCCTTCTTGGTGTCTATTCCTGACTGGGATAGAGCAATGCTCGCGGCCGTGATGTTGCCGGCTAGGTTGAGGGTCAGGGTGACACCCAGGGCCGAGTGGTGGGGGGCCGACGGGTTAGAGGGAGCCACGGAGTGGAGGAAAGGCTTGATCGCATCGAGCGCCTTGAAGAGGCTGGAAGGAACGCTCATGGGAAGAGACGCCAGAAACGGCGCGAGTACGGAGGGGGTGGACGGGTGTAGGGATCTGCACAAAAGGTCAGTATCACGCCCAAGACTACAGCATAGGCCGTCAGGGCCAAGGGAGGTGGAGCATACCCAAGGATGATGCATCCGTCCTCTGCACGGCGGCGAGCATGCTCCCAGGCGCGGGCGGCCAGTGCCGGGTCGATTGTGCCTCCTGTCCTGCCATCGGGGCCGAGCTGAGTGGCAGTAAGCCAGGTGTTGACGACCAGGCTGGTGCCGACATCCAGCTGGTAGGGCTGGGAGGAAAGGTAAATGTTGTGAACGGCGTTGAGCAGTGTCGTTGTCGTCACCTGGGCCGACTGCTGCCCGGCACCCCGGGGGCCTCCAAGGCCCTCCGAGGCGACCGAGTACATGGACATGCGGGCCTGGTGGTTCGCCATTGTCGCAGCGTCCCGGGACGAGGAGACGGGGCTGTCAAGCGCAGAACGACCACGGCCCGTCGGGGGCTATCAGGTCGCGTGGTCCCGTGTAGCCAAACCGAGCTGCGCGGCGCTGGGCGGCCTATGGGCAAAGTTCGGGGTAGCGAGCGGAGGAAGAAGGCTGAACGAATGTCGGGGGCGGTCGTGATGTCGCTGCTGTAGGCACGTCTGCAGATGAAATAAGCCTGCAAGGCAGCGTCACAATAGGACCTGGGTCGCTGGGAGACCACGGGCGCGGGAGAGGCGAGAGTGGCCCTTGGCGCGGAATTTAGAGATGCTGGCAGCGAAAGCAGTCCAACAAAGCAAGCAACTAAGAGGTGAAAACGACCGACAAGAACAGCCACCAAACCGCCAAAACGAATGAGACGGGTGATGATGGGACACGGGCACTCCAGCAAAGAATGCGGAACAGCCGTTGGCGGACCAGGAAAACCTTCAGGTCAATTGGATTCCGCACGACGGGCAACGGCTCTCGCTCGACATCAGATTACCAGTGCGCTCGCATTGCAGAAGACCCTGGGGGCCTGGTCAGGGGGGCGTGTGGGCATGAAGGCTACGGCGGGCGCGAGGGGCCAGAAGCGCAGGACACGCTACCTGGACACGATCTCGCGACAAAAAGTGGAATGTGGCAAGGGCCCGCAAAAGCCGATTGGATTGGACATCAGCCAACCTTTCCCCTCGCTGCTCTAGGCAAGTCATTCACTGTGGAATCGCGGCCGTGGCACTCGAAATTGCGCCGTGCGAATAGCACCGGCCCTACGATTGCCCCCTCCGCCCTGCTTAGGCGCTGCGGCGGGCGGGAATACGAGAATTCTTACTGCCAGTCCCACAGCCTCTCACGTTCGCATGCGGCCGGCTGTCCAGTCTAGACTGCGTGACTCTAATTTTGTACACGAAGATCTCAACCGCGCGAGGGCGAAAAAAAAATCAAGCTTTGACCGCCCTGGGTTCTTTGAGGGAGTGTGCAGAATACTGCATAGGTCTGGCTCCGCAAAAAATCGCTATGTGTGATGATGGCCACTCAGACATGCAGGCATCTCACCGGAATGGCCGCTTAAAACGGTGGCGCCGGCGAGTATTGCTTCTTGTTGCGCTGATTGCAAGCGACGTTCGAGGTGAAACAATTGGAAGGTGGGACGGAAAACATCGAGCAAAAAGAAACCTGGAATTTTAGAGACGGTCGGGGCTATTGGTTGGGGTGTGAAGCCGCCAGGAGCCACGGCTCGTGCTGGTGTCCACACCGGATTTGCCCCTATTTCTTCCCCGAGCTCAGCCACGACAGGATGACTTTACAGACGAGGCTCGGATGGTGGGGGAGGCAACTGGCCGTGGACCAAAGGCGGGACAGTGTACCTAGCCCCTCTTATCCCTTTTGTGATAGTCTGGCAGAGCCAGGTCTAGCCGGCCCTTTCCCATAGCTTTCAGCTTCGCTGTACTGTCGAAAGCAGAAAGAGTCTGATCCGGAGCACCGACGATGGGATCGGTGGCGTGAGCGCCTAGCCTGGTGCCCAATGTAGATTTGTAAAAGCAACGTGCCATCGATAGTGAAGGGCTGGGGAACTGCCGAACCTCACGCTAGCAGCTCCACAAACAATGGGCAGATCCTTAAGACCAGAGTATCACTCTCGTCACTACAGTTGGTGCAGTTGTCAAACGCTCGCTATGGAGACACTTATTGCATGAGAGAAAAAAAGGATGGCGAACAAAAAGGAAAGCGAAAGAAAAAGTGACCGCCAAGGGGTATCACATGGTCCTTTGTAAGAATGGATGGGGTCGGCGCGAGGTGGAACTACAGATTACTTGGATGTTGGGCCTTGTTTTCCAGAACAAGATCGATCCTTTCGAAGATGACGGGGCTGCCCGAAGCACGCCGTGCAGTAATACTACAATACACAGATGCCATCAAACCAGCAAGACCATACGCACAGTGCGGGTCGATTCCCGCGACACAAAATCCTGGTCAGCCCGGGGGCGGTGGAGACACAGGCGGCTCCTGGCGGGTGGCCTCTGGCCCTGACCGGCTCTGCTGGGTGGTTTATGCATGGCTGAGCCAGGCGCGGTCTCGTTCACGCTAGGGCGCAAAACGAGGTCTTGCTTGTTATTGTTGTTGTTGTTGTTGTCGTTGTCAATGCAGAGTTCGGCGCCTCCACAGTGAGGGAAGGAAAACAGGGTGGCTTGCGGGTTTAATTTTGTCGTTATTGTGTGCAATCGAGTTAGCTTCGCATTCAATGACCCAAGCCCCAGGTGCAAACCGGCCCGGCGGGAGCGGCCGGTGCCATCGCGAACTCTGTCGGTCAATGACTTGTGTGCGGCGGTCGCGATGCGTCTTCAACCAGGCTGTAATGAACCTGACGCCATCACGGCACGGGATGCGCGGCAAAGACAGGACGAACTTCCAGAGCGTCCGCGCTGCGG